>QXTE01000044.1:11667629-11695856 GCA_003942145.1 Platysternon megacephalum
CCCCCCCGAGAATTGCATGCAGCTCCTCGTAGAAGCGGCATGTCTGCGGCTCTGCCCCGGACCGTCCGTTTGCCTCCTTGGTTTTCTGATAGGCCTGTCGGAGCTCCTTCACCTTAATACGGCACTGATAGGAGTCCCGATTGTGGCCTCTCTCCATCATGCCCTTGGAGATCTTGTCGAAAGTTTTTGCATTCCATCTCTTGGAACGTAGTTCTGCGAGCACTGAATCCTCTCCCCATATAGCGATCAGATCCAGTACCTCGCGTGTGGTCCATGCTGGTGCTCGTTTGCGGTTCTCGGACTGCATGGCTACCTGTGCTGTTCAGCTCTGTGTGGTCACCTGTGCTCACCAGGCTGGGCTAACAGGAAATGAAATTCAAAAGTTCGCGGGGCTTTTCCTGTCCAACTGGCCAGAGCATCCGAGTTTAGATTGCTGTCCAGAGCCGTCACAATGGTGCACTGTGGGATAGCTCCCGGAGGCCAATACCTTCGAATTCCGTCCACACTAACCCTAATTCGAACCGGCAATGTCGATTTCAGCGCTACTCCCCTCGTCGGAGAGGAGTACAGAAACTGATTTTAAGAGCACTTTAAATCGAATTAAATGCCTCGTTGTGTGGACGGGTACAAGCTTAATTCGCTATAACGCTGCTAAATTCGAACTAAAATCGTAGTGTAGACCAGGCCTTAGCTAGGGTAAGACCAAACTTTGCCTTTTCTTCATGGTCCTTTTTTCGTTTTGAAAATCTGGAAAGGGACGTAAGTGGGTGCTTATATAAGTTATGCATCTGGTTTATTCTACTATATCAAATCACTCTGTCTGAATAATCTTTCTGTACATTTTCAGGGAACCCAATGTTGTGGTGTCTGGGCCCCAATCTGGTGATAGCTGGGGGGTTTAATAGCATGTGCCCAACTAAAAGGATATTTGAAAAACTATTATAAATCAGCATGCTCATGTTCCACTTCTTCAATCGATGCAGAATGTAACATTTCAAAAAGCCAGGCTGGATGATGTTCTACAGTATTTTTCTATCCACATACTTTCACATCACAGTTTTCGCTGCTGGGTTAGGCTCTCCCAGGCTGAAGTGGCACTGTAGAAACTTATGACAGGACGTGTTTGCCAAGGCCTTCTATTGGCTCAAAATCTACTCTTTCCACTTTTTCTAGAGCTGCAGTAGCCACTTAATTCTGTCTCTGAAAGTGAAACTCTTAAAATTGTGCCTGTGGCATCTGGGAGACCAAGTGAGGAAAAAACCAATAAGTTTTTTAAACTTAGGGTATGTCTCCAACAAAATTATGTTGACCTAAGTTACATCCACATGTAGCCACAACAGTAATTAAATCGCTTTTGTGTGTCCACACTACACTCCTTGTGTTGGCGGTGCTCATCCTCACTACCTGCACTTGCATCAATGCAGAGAGCAGTGCACCATGGGTAGCTATCCCACTGTGCAACTTGCCACCATCTAGTGCTGGGTGTTTTGGGAAGGGTTTGCAATGCCTCATGGGGGCAAATGAGTTGCACAGGCGTGATTGGGAACATGATTTCACCGCCCCATAATGCAGTTTTCTCCATCCCATAATTTTTATCTGCATCCCATAAAGTTTCGTGCCTCTTTTCAAAAGCCCCGCAAATCTGCTTGTCCAGCATCTCTGCATGGATCCTGCACAGCTCTGCACTATCCCCCGGGTGGATTGGTAGGGGTAGTGCAGTGTCCCCAGACGCCACGTGGAATGTGTGAGTAGGGGTAGGGTGTAGGGAGGTCCCAGAACGCAGTTCTCTATGGGCTGCAGAGGGAGGCAAGCACGGGATTGTTGAACCTGAGGGTCAACAAGAGTCTCCAGCACGTCTGTTTGCTGCTTGAGAAGCGCTAGCATCTCCTGCTGCATGTCTCTGTCCTTTTCCAGTGTCTTTCTCCTCTCCACTGTACCCCGTCCATGAGGATGATCCTCCAAGCCCTGTGCTCGGTATCCGAAACAGAAGAGACTTGCTGGATCTCTTGGAACGTGTCATCCTGCATCCTCTTCCTTCTCCTTCATATCTAGCTGAGCTGCTCCACATTTCCATCAGCTAAAGATCCGATGCATGGAAGTACTATTCTGAGTGTATTCACGAGATAAATGGAACCTGGGTGTACAGAACTCATTCCCCTTGACCCACACAACTTGCAAGCAGTATGTTCTCACTTCTCTTTGGGATTCATAGAACATGGCGGCAGTCCCAGCAATGGTGAGTACAGCCCGGGAGTGGGAAGGAGGGAGTTGCGGGGGGGATAGCTCCTGAGCATGCATATATGCATATAGGGCAATTGAACTGAATACTGGCACGGTTTTCCACAGGCATTTGTGATTTTAGCTGATATCTCACTCCTGAGGGTAACAGAGGCTGAAAGTGAACAGCTTCTGCTGACATCCGTCTGTAGACAGGAGCCATATGCTGCTAGCCCGTGGCCTGCAATTGTGTCTGCTGAAGTAATTGCTGAGTGGCATGGGAAAGTGTCCTACCGCGGTGGAAGAAATAAGGCAGCCCTCCCCAGAAACTTTCAGCAGAGGATTGCAGACTACCTTCAGGAAAGTTTCCTCGAGATCTCTATGGAGGATTTATGGGACATACCAGTGCATATAAACAAACTGTTCTCTGCAGGGCCCCTTCTGCCTAACCGTATCAGGGAATGAGAAGCAGATAGCAACCCTACCTCTGTTGGTTGTTTCACTACCTCTTCTAGCATAAGTAAAAAAAGAATAAATCAACAGATGTGCACCTGAAATTTCAAAGCAAACTGCATACTTACCAGAGGTTCATTCCCCTGCATCAGGCTCATCCGTGCTGGATTGTAGGGACTGGCCGGACTGTCCAGGAGTCAAAAACAGGTCCTGGCTTGCTGTGCCATTGGATCCCCTCCGGTTACCTGTCCCCCATACTTCTCCTCCTCCTCTTCCTCATTGTCACTGTTCACAGCGGGGGGCCTGTGACTGCTGCTCCCCCAAAGCATCCATGGCGCTCTTGGGGGTGGGATCTTTGTAAAAGTGGCAGGTCTGTGGCTCCACACAAGAGGAACTGTTAGCCTCTCATGCCTTCTGATACGCCTGCCACAGCTCCTTGGCTTTCACATACCTGCTGTGGATCCCTCTTGTAGCCCTTCTCCTCCATGTCCTGCTCCATGTCTGCTCATAGGTATTAACATTTCTATGGCTGCACTGGAGCTGTGCCTCCTCAGCCTCTTCTCCCCACAGACCCAGGAGATCCAACATCTCCTGTGTACTCCAAGCAGGGCCGTGTCTGCAGCATTTAGCTGGCAAGGTCAGTTGGGCACTTGCTAGGGGTGCTGGAGAGTTGCTAGGTGAGCTCTACTCGCAGGAAATGGAATTTCAAAAATTTGCGGGGCTTTGAAGGTGAGGGGTGTGTACTTGGCCACTGGGCCGCAGAGTTCAAAACGGTAACCAGAGTGGTCATGGTGGGGCATTGTGGGACACTTCCTGGAGGCCACTAAAATCAACATAAGTCATGCAGTGTCTACACTGGCACTAAGTGCTATGCCTCTTGCAGAGGTGGAGTTATTAAGTTGGCGTAGCGGCTAAAACATTTTAGTGTAGATGCTTACAGAGTTAGGTCGACGTAAGTTGCCTTATACCAACCTAACTCTGTAGTGTAGACCAGGGCTTAGAATGGCAGGGGAAGTATGGTTCTTGGCAACAGTTGAACCAGAAGTATGTTAAAAGTTAAAATATGCTGAACATATTCTTGAAAATTACATTTTTGATCTAATTTGGGGGGCATTCTTCTCAAATTGTGGAGTCTTTCATCTGATTCTTTAGTGCAGAATAATTATTCATCTGTCTGAGAAGCTATAGGAGAAAAACCAAAGAGAAAAGACTCATTATCCTGCCTGCCCATCCACTGCCACATTCTTTACAAGCTCAGGTGGTTTGAGTAAGGAAAGACTGGAAATACGAACTGAAAAAACTATCAAAATGGGGGCAAATAGAAAACACAGAACCAAAGCTAGGTGAGAGAGGAAAGAATCAATGGCACACGAAAACCACCAATCACCAAACTAAAAGTGTTTTCTAAAACTGTCCTGACAGGAACCTGGCGGATAATAAACAGAGATCTCATGACTAGAAAGTCAGATGAGATCTAAGGTGCCAAAAAAATGATCCTATATGCCTTTATGGGGAAACTTTCTTCAATTTTTTTTCTAGAATGTAAGTGTTAATCACCTATCTAACTTTTACTGAACATGCCTCTGAGATCCTGATGCTATAGCAGTAGAGAAGAGGTGGTACAATAATAACTACTCAGTCAGGCATTCAAGATCGTGTCTCTTAATTTCATGGTTGTTGCAAGCTGCTTTAAAAAAAAAATTAAAAAATTAGTCAATCAGAATCTCACTTGTTATTCTTTCCCGATACAAGCCTAGTCATTCAGGGTTGCAGACAGGAGCTCAACAATATCAAGAGACCTTTCGTTCAAAGGACCACAAAGACATTTCTTCTTTTTCCAGTCTGTTGAGTGTGCCATCAACACAATCATTTAGCTATTCTGGTGTTTTAACTCAGCAAACTGAATCCTAGGGAAAATCAAGCAGGACAAAAATCATCTAGTGAATCTAGACAGTGATAATGACTCGGACATTTGAAAAACCTAAAAAAAATAATGGTAATCTTTTTTAAATTGAGCTAATCTGAGAAATTCTGAGCATCTCTCATTTACTGGTCAATTAAACTTAGGCCAGGTTATGTGCTTACAACACACTGTCTTTGTACCTGGTCCTATGTATACACACGTTTGTTCATTTTTGTAGGTATTAGGCTTCTGCCTCAGGGTGAGTGGCCCTTTAAGGGATGATGGATCAGCCTCACCTGTAACTCACTTAGCACACCTTCACATATGGAGAAACTAAGCAAAGTCACATGATGGGGGCAGGGCATGTGACTGAAATCAGGCCTTCTGGAGCAGAGATAAAATCAAAAGCCTCTGGAGAACCAAGGCAGAAGAAAGAGGGCAGACAGCTGGGAGAGGAGCCTGACAAGGGGAAACTTTCCTGCAGCCCAGCCCCAGAAAGACAGCTGTGGCCTCCCTTAACCAAAGGAACTGAGTGTCCTACAAGGGTGAATTGGAAGCCTAAGCGGGGATGGCCTTGGGCTGAAGAACCAAAGGAGACGGTATTGTATAAAGAAAGGTGACATTACTTGAAGTACTCCAGGCTGTGAATAAGCTGTTGGGAGAACCAGGAGGGGACTGGGTGCATGGTGCAGACAGGGCAATACTGTGGCAGAAAGGGGCATGCTTGGGACAACACCCTGTCATGTCTTCAAAATCTTTCTAAAGATGGTAACCATCGTATCATCTTTTGTTAATAAACAGTTGCACATAAAACAATCTACCTTCTCTCTTGTTGTCTAAAATGATTTGAAGTATTTTAGAAGTAAAAAGCCCTTTCTTATAAAAGTATACTAATGGAGGTGCACAAAATCAACTGGTTTAGTGGCAAAGTATTTGGAGTATTGATTACCTCTCCACCTCCATATGCAAACCCGGTTCCTTATGGAATTTATTGCATTATCAGTAATTATGGAACTTCACAAATATTCAATACCTACACTTATATAAAGTGACTTACTGATTTTAAGTGTCAAACAGTGCAAACGGGTATGGATTAATGCTTGAACCTAATCCTTAAATAGTTCTTCAAATCAGCATTTTCTTTTCTCAGTTTCTAATCTTTGGTTGCAAAATATTTTGGTCCCTCAAGTCATGACTTGGACTGGAAATATTATTACATACTAACTCTTTAAGTGTTTGAAATTCTATTTAAAATCCCAATTAATAAAATGTGATAAGTAGCACCATTCCATTACAGTTCAGTACTTAAATGTACAGGCATGACTGGCCATCACTAGTTTCAGATGTCAGCCTATGGAAGATATTCCCACAGCCGCAGTATGTGACTCATTATTAAATGCCACTAGCTGTTCAGCTGATGGCTGAAGTTGTTTCAGTCGCTTTCATGCTGTTAGCCCATTGATGGACTGCCCACATTCTTTTGTATAGTTCGAGAACATTTCCTTTTGAATCACCTTTGATTCTGGTGAATTGTAAGACCATTTGTAAATTACCGGCTCCCTGCAAATGATGTTTCCTTATAATCCAATCCTGCTTTTGCTGTGCTGACCTTGAAATCCCTTAGTTATTTTTGAAATTGGGAGCAAAATGTATAGACATCATTCCAATAAACAGAAAAAAATCCTAATGTCCTATCTTCTTTCCTGCACCGACTTTTTTTTTGCCAGCAGAAGAAATTTTGTGCAGTACACGCCAACCTAATTAAAGAAACCTCACATAAAGGAACTTGTACATTCTGAATGTTTGGGGTGGCGAGGAGGAAGACCCATTTTGAAGATTCTAGTGCTACAAAACAGGAAGCGTTCAAGATTCTTCCGGAAGTAATTCTGTTCATTCTAATTAATTCCCCTTTTCTTGGTATGTGAAAATCCACAATGGGATTTTTGTCCCAATTTCAAATGACAAGCATTAAAACCAATAAAGCAGAAACTGTTTGGCCATCAGCCATGTCACCGTTCAGGGTAACTGCACCTGTACTCCCCCCTCTATGGTCCACTAAGGGCTCTCCCCCCTCTATGGTCCACTCTCTAGCTTCTCAGCCATTATCTGTCTTGGGCAGAGACACATGTCTCATTCTCTCCTAACCCAGGTATCTGCACAGTTCCCTGCCTACATTGTAAATTCCCCAGCAACTCAGACTGCCTAAGCAGGCCTGCTTTACTTTTCTCCCCAGAGGGCTATAAACTGTGTACTTGCCCATAGTTATAAGGTACCACACAGATTTTCCTAAGCAAGCACATTCATTCTTAGGATGAAAGCATTACAGAGAAAACATTAAAACAATAATAATAAAAAGAAAAAACTACAGGCATGCTAATAAGCTTACCAGAGATCACCCCAACTCCAAGTGCTCTGGTAGAAGTCAGTCCTTCAAACTCCACACAGGTTGTTGGGTTTGTTTGTGGTTACAAGTTAATAACCGCCTTGGCTCAGAACAAGCAAACCCATGAATCTTTATACAGTGTGGGTCTCTGAGCTTGTCCTTATGCAAGAGGTGATCAGCAGACAAAGGTACCCTCCTCAAGGCAAAGCTTCAAAAGGCTGAATTCTTGCATAACCAGAGGGGGTATATTTACAAACACCTCCTCTAATTGTTTCAAATAGACCTTTGAAGCTCATAGCACTTCCCAGATTTGCATTAGTTGTGTCTCCACCCAGGGATGTTATATACAATCCTGCAATAATACATATAATTTGCATTTTTAACACAAAGAACTCCTAAAATACATACACTGATTCAGTAAGATTTAACTTCGCTTCGGTAAAGTTTGTCCATGATATTGCCATATCAGCCACAGTCCATTTCAGAAACATTACCATCGGTGTTGCATTTTAGTAGCACTAGAGGCCGTGGCCCACTATGCTGCTGCCCTATGCGGCAAGTGAATGTGCAATGGTTCAGATCTACTGACCTGGCCCAGCCTCCCTGCTGCTGCTGCTGTATTGATGTAGAGCTGTAATCCATTAGTGCACAGGGAATGCTGAGTCTGCCTACGCAGCTTCTTTGTGCCAGTCCTCCCTAGACACAGGGGAATTATGTTGTTTCTGATGTTTTTAGCATCAGGAATTAGCTGTGAAGCTGGTAATGTTCCATTTTACATTCAAAAATGAGAATCACCAGAGCCCAGACTTTTCACACAGAATTGCACCAGTGGGCAAACATGCTCAAGGGCTAGTGTATTATGGATGCTCTTGTAAGCAATACACCCCGCCAACCGAAGTAAAAGATCAGCAGAAAAGGGCGCAGAAGATCCCCATTTCCAAATACAGCTGCACCCTGGGATAACAGGGATAAAACAAAGACAGCATCTGTGATTGTACATCCTGTCTATTGATGATAATGTAGTTTTGTAACAGAGCCATTCCTTTTACCTCCCCTGTAATCTCTAGTGATGAAAATAACTTTATAATCTAACCTGGGCTTTCCTCTTTGTTGCGGTTTGTGTGTCATTCAAGAAATTTGATCCCATGTGTTAGGTGTCCTTTCAACATGCGCTGAAAGGCTAAACAATGTAAAACTGGTCAAACAGGAGGTACTACAGCTACAAACAAATGTGAAGTATTGAGAGACTCTGAGCACCGTTGAGCTTAGTTTTTAAATAATTTATCAGAGAACTTTTTGATTGGATTATTAACCTGGTGAATGGACATTGAATAGAACATGAAGAGGATAAACAGGATTCTAAAATAGTGATGTTTCTTGTGTTTGGAAAATGGTTTCCTTTTTTTGGTTTCATTATCATGGGAAGCGAATACACAAATGAAAGCAGGAAACTGCAGTCGAGGTTTCGTCAGGAATATATATTTTTTCTCTGGTATAAATGAAGAAATATGGGAGTCTGTAGAGGATGTTCCAAACGTACCCTTACATTTTGATTGCCAAGTCATTTGCATTCATATATAAAGTGACATCCACCCTGAAATGGGAGTTGACATGTAATCACAAAGAATAAAAACTCCTTGAAATAACTAAGTGCCAGCGATGAAACTAAAAGAAGAAAGAAATTTGGAATATATGAAAAATGTACTGAATAAATTCTGAAGAGTGGAAGAGAAATATCTTGGAAGATGTTAAATATAAATTATTTTCCTAATCGGCGTCATTCATGGATATGGTAGGTATTTATTTGTCTTTGTCCAGAACAATGCACTACACCTTCTTCTGGGGAAAAGAGCTAGGAGGGTATTTAATTTACATAGAGTAGAAGTGAAATGAAGAACATTGATTAAGAAATATCTTCCTAAAGTTGCATAATTTTAACTGAGCTATTTCTAATATTTTCTTTTACTCCACAGATTCTTGCTCTTTATGATTCTAGCACTGTTGGCAACCCTAAACCTCTTATAAGTGTTGATAGCAGTTTTGGGGGTGCCAGGAATGCAAAATTGTACCCTCTGTGCTGTGTTCATTTTTATTATACTAAGTCATCATGTCATGAATAAATCACTGACTATGCATTAAAGTCTAAATGTATAAGAGTAATTGACCTTTTTCTTTTATTTGTTAAGGCTAACTTGACAGTCAAGGAAATGTTTTTTGTTAAAAAATATTTGCTTGTATGAAAATAATTCTTCAATTTAAAATTGTATCAAGTCACTAAAGTCAATATTTTTCACCTGAGCATAATTCTTTGGTTTTATCTCTGTAACTTTCCAAGCCACCCCGTTCTGTCAACTAATGTTATATTTTTAACAGATACGCAGCTGTTGTTGTTGCTATTCTAAAACTGATCTTATTAGGGCAATACTGGAAGTTTCATCAGGTTGTGTCATTATTATTTATTTTTAAAAGCCATACAAATTGTTTTAAAACAATGTCCTATAGCATATAATACATCTTTATATTCATTTCTATTGCATTATAATGTGCTGCTTATTTTTAGTTTTAGACAAAAACACAATTTTGCTGTTAAAATATGAAGTGGGGGAGGGATAGCTTAGTGTGGGGGGAGGGATAGCTTAGTGCAGGGGGGAGGGATAGCTCAGTGGTTTGAGTATTGGCCTGCTAAACCCAGGGTTGTGAGTTCAATCCTTGAGGGGGGCCACTTAGGGATCTGGGGCAAAATCAGTACTTTGTCCTGCTAGTGAAGGCAGGGGGCTGGACTCGATGACCTTTCAGGGTCCCTTCCAGTTCTATGAGATAGGTATATCTCCATATAAAAAGTACCAGTGTACTTAAATTTTTAAAGTACTACTACTTTTTATTGTAATTATAGTGTTGATAACACTTAACTCATTGCTTTGGGCTATTACTGAGCAAACAGAATAAGGATTAGATATATCTTTTGCTCTGAATAAAAATCAGGGTTATAGTTCCAGAAGTGTACACAACACTTAAAGGTATGTTTCCTATTCCAGAGCTTAGAGTCTAAGATAGTCAAGGTACACGGTGAGCAATATTTCAGGGAAGGGAGAATGAGGAGAGGTTATTGCTAAGGAGGAGGAAGGAAAAATACATTACTGAAAGAGGTTGGAGTGTGGAAAAAATTGAGGCGATAGAGAGGATGCTTAGTGTGAAAAATTGGGACACAATTGTAAGTATGGGGGTAGTGTTATAGTGAAGAACAACCTATACATGTGTAGAAATGAATAGAGGAAAGGAGGGTCTGACCCTGCAAAGTACTAAGAGCTTTCTTTGAGGTGCTGAGTGACCTCAACTCCCAGTAACATTGCAGGAGATCAGGCCCCAAAGTGCTAAATAGGATTTTCTTAATTTTATACTAACATAGTTATTAGCTAGAATAAACATAAGGACTATCAATCGTCCATCCTTGTGCAAGAGTTCATAAATTGATGATTAGCTGAGATTGAAAAGAATATTCTTCCATGGTGTATCCTGATACACTGTGAAGATTCTGTGTCTTGCACTGAAGCATTTGGAATTGGCCACTTTCGGAGACTAGATAGATGAATGAGCCATTCTGATATGGCATTAATGGTTTTACTAAGGCCATTGCTTTGGCAAAATATTACATGCCCATCATGCATGAGAATAGCCACAGGACTTGATTCATTACATTGCTAACCGATAGGACCACTGAAAGTCCCAAACAAGAGAGAGAGGAAGGTGAAACTTTATTTGAATATGGCTTTCTACCAAATTGAACAGGACCACATTTTTTCCTTAAATGGTCATCTAGGCTTATTTTAGTTAGGGTGTCCAGACAGCAAGTGTGAAAAATCGTGACGGGGATTGGGGAGGGGGGGTAGTAGGCACCTATATAAGACAAAGGCCCAAATATCAGGACTGTCCCTATAAAATTGGGACATCTGGTCACCCTAATTTTAATGCTGAGAAAACTCTAGTCCAGATCTGGATTGCTGGGGCTATCTATACTTACAACACCATTTGGGTGTTTTAATCAGAAAATACCACTTTTAGCCTCTGCATTTTGTATCGTACAGAGTTTGTTGGCTGCCTGAAGACATACTCAACTGTTTAAATGGTCTTTTGTTCGCTCACAAAGTGGCCAGATGCTTTCAGTGGCACAGGAACCATATAATTTTGGTGTTAGCTGTACAACTGACATAACTAACTGTTGTGCAAGAGGTCCTTTACCTTTCGACAGACACACTAATAGCAAAGGTCTCTTTATACTAAGTTACTTTAAATTTCTACACACATGATAATGGCAGAAAGGGATTCAAATTGGTAGACTTGTATGGTTTCCAGATATGTGTTCTTTAATATCCCAGCTGGAGCTTGGCAAACACAATGAGACCACATGAAGCATCAGAATGTGTGTAATATGAGCATACAGCCTGCAGACTTTCTGTGTGAAGGCAAGTTCATGCTGCACAGGAACACCAGGGGACGTGGTCAGTCACAAGGAAGCAAATGTGACAGATCTCACGAAAGAAGCTGTGTATTACACTGAGATTTAAGTGACAAGCCAAAGGATTGTAACTCTGAGCAATCACGAGGCAAAGATAAACAAGAGATCACGTGGCTCTTATCCATCAAGTGACAGGTGTTGGTGCCCGGGTTAGCAGAACACATGTAGACCTAAGTCAGAATTATTTGAGTGGTTCCCTTTTGGATTTATTGGGGATGGGAGGAGTTAGTTTGATTTAGAGAGTTCCCATTATATGAAAATCACAGTTCTCTTAGGATATTAACTTCAGCCAATATCGAAGTATTCGACAAGATTCCCTATTAAGATCTGACACCTTTATGGCATTCATGCAGCATGAAGGGGCCAAAAAACTATTTCAGATTACCAGCAAAGTATTCCCCTGATAGTGGTGTTGATGTACTAGAACCAGTCTTTGTACCAGCAGGAGGGGTGTTTTGGGGAAGAATGGGGCAGCGAGGGTCATGGCGAAACAAAGAGCTGCCTTACCAATCCTCAACTGGCCTAAGGTTAAGTAAGAACCCTAAACTAGCGGCATATCTTAGAGCAGCCCCGCTCTAAGCATTGTAGGGACAGGAGCTGGGACAGGCAGGCCATTAGGATCAGGGAGTCACAATGGCCTCTCAGACATTCCCCACCTATTATCCTACATCAAATAGAGCATGAGAGAATCTGTCCCATTGTCATCAGTACCCATCCGCACATCATTACACATTGATATTTGGGAGGGGGGCATCTTTCATAATTGATCCGGGGGACGGGGGGAAGATGTAACTCCGTATTCTGTGCTAATCTGTAGGGGGATTTCCAACCTGTACTCTGACATCTCTGGAAGTGATGCAGAGACTTTCAGCTCCTGAATGGCATTTGCCTTGTGTGACAATTGAGCAACAAAAACTCCATGATGAAACTCTGAAAAGCAGCATAAAGCTATAAACTTGTATAATCTTTGCTTGCGACGGATGGAGAACAGAGAGGAGCTAAACACCTGCAGTTCTCATTGATTTCTGTGGGAGTTGCAGGTGCTCCTTGCAATTTTGAAAATCAGTCCCCAAATGTAAGACTGTTTATCCTAGTAATGAGAAACACAGGATGTAAAATGAAAAAAAATATCCTAGTCATGAAATTAACTCTTTTTATAAGCATAGCTATTGCTGAATATGAGGATGGAATTTTTTGCATAAAATAGTGCTGTAAATACAATACTTTTTGTCATTTTAAATATATATCGAACATGGAAAAATGTTAAAAGTATAATTTTGATGCTTATTTGCTTATAATTAAACTTTCTATCAAACCATCTCCCTGGAAGCACCCAATGAATATTCTGCAGTTAGAAGCAGGCAGTCTGCTTTAGTTAACAGCTTTTCATTAGCATCACTTGCTCTGTTTTTGATGAAATTATAATAACTCCACCATAAAAAATGACCTTTTCTGAGTTTTGCATTGCAAGGTCTCAACCTGGATGCTATTTTTTTTACTACATTTGGTTTATGTTTTAGTTTATGGGACAGCAAAAATAATTGAAGCTTTGTGGTTTGCGGTCATCTTTTGTGCTCCTGCAGAGTAACTCAAAAAGAACCTTGTTTTAAAAAGTGAAATTGTGCCGGACATTCCTCCATAATGGAGACTGATTATGCTATTTTTGGTTTATAAAAAGCCCTATGCATTTAGGCTCCGATCCTGCAAAGATTTAGAGATTACTTGAGTAATTTTACTTGAAAATCTAAACCTTTGTAGGGTCAAGTGCTTAAAATGGTTTGGCAATAGGGAATTGGAAAGTGCACATTAATTACCTTCTATAACCTTTCACTGTTTATTTATTCTTATGGATCCTGGGATATGAATCCATTGTGACAATGTATTTGATTATTACGGAATTATAGATTGGGCATAATTTGTGGAGCTAACATCTCAGGCCATGCACAACAGGAGTTACTGAGGACATTCTAGGAAAGTACCTCTGAGTCAGATACATTAGTATGCAACCTCATTAGTATGCAAACTCATTCCCTGGCCCAGACATGGAAACCAAGTACTCTCACCTGTGCAGATTATTCATGTCCCTAGCAGTGTGGTGCTGTTAGCAGTTGTCCAAAGTATAGCCATCCAAAACAATAATGTTCTTGTACACTGGTGCCATTATGGGCAGTTATAAAGGTAGGTCTGAAAGTATTTCATACACACTAGTCACTTTGTGTTATCCCTATAGATAAATACTGTATTATTAGTTTCATTATTCAGACTAGAAAAATGAGGTACGGGTCGGTTAGGACTTGCCTGTGGCCACATAGGGAATTTTGTGGCAGCACCAGGAAGAGAACTCGAGTGTCTTGAATCACAATCACTTGCTTTACTCAAAAATCTATCATTCGTCACATTAATTAGGCACAGCAGTGAGAGTTAATTATAAAATCTCTTATAGCTCTACATTTTCTTGCTTTTGTGGGTTTGAGACAGCATTAGAAATACTTTAATATAACATTTAAGTAATCTTAGTGCATCGTTTAATTTCTTGTGTAAAGGTGTCCTGTTTCTACTATAAATAGCTGATAATTTCAGCTAAGAAATCATTTTTACGCATAGAGACTGTTTGAGAGACATAATGCAGGAGTCTGTAGGCACAGTTTAGACATGAAAAGCCAAATATTTTTCATATGCTCATATATGGCTTTAAAAAGGACAAAGAATGCATTGTTGAAAAATGTTTTCAGTGAAAATAATGCCATGAGTTAAAATATGGCTCTTTAGCAATAAAATGTTTGTGATTTAGCTGGGTCTGACCATTGTTTTTAAAAGAGAAGTATATATTTCCTTTTGCTGTTTGAAAAGCTTGTACTGTGTTGTACTGATAGATGATATCTGGTTGCAATTCCTTTCTGATTGGATGGTATTTGGAAAGTTGTTCTTTCACAGAAGTGGGAAATAGTTACAACATTTGAGGTTTTATCAAGTATGTCATAGCAATTTATGTAATTCTGTCAATTAGTTTGTTTAATTAGTGATCTTAATTTTGATAACTTGGAAACACTGTTTCACATTTATCTTGTATTAGGCATTCATTCCGAAAGAAAAAGCTTTCTGATCTTAGGGTACTTTTTCACTGCTTAGAAAGAATATCTTTTCTAATCAAAAAGTATGTTGTGTACAGCTGATACGGAATTTCTGTTGGTGCAGTGCTACAGCAGATGTTCTTAAAAAGGCTTTTCCTTCTCATATTTACTTTCATTGATCTTCTCTTCCCCTTTGTTCAGTTCAAATGGAACCATCTATCTGGCTTGGGTGGGGGAGGTTGATTAAAATCTAATAGATTTTCAGTCCTTCAGTTTATGCCTACTGTGCTGTAGTAGCTTTCCTAACAGCTGTTTTCAGTGCCACCATTGCACACATGCTCAGACACAGGTTTGGTCACTGGATCCATGTATGTGCAAACTACAATCCACTGGATGCTCAGCCTGCACCATAAATCACCCTTCACATTACTATAGATGGAGCCCCCATCGAGTGCAGCTCTATAGAACACAAAGATGTGGACCCCTTTCCACATCAGTCAGTCAGTCAGTCTCTCTCTCACACACACACTCACACATGTTCATGCATTAGACCACACGGGTTCTGTTACTTTTTGGTCGGGATTTCCCTGTGGGGAAGAAGGTACAGGATTTTCCCCATAAGGTACAATTTTTGCCCCGAGATCTGCACTGCAGACTTCCATATTCCGGAGAGCTTATGCCAGCAGCCTTCACTCTAAACTGACTATCTGCCCAGAGTCTCCTGTCCTATGAAAAATGTGTCACCAAATCCATACTGCATATCCTTTGTGTTTTGATGGTGGAGCTTCAAAATTGCATAAGGTTTGCCCCAAAGTAGGTATTCAGTCAAATATGTGGGTTGTTTGTATGCTTAAATCTGAAATGGATGAATTTGGAGTTTAAACTACAGCCAGTTTGATGTGGAACAACTTCTTCTTAAGAATCAATAGATTCTGTATGTAACCAAGAGGGAGCTGTCTGCATTTATCAAGTCTTTAGCTTCTTATTAATTCAGTAATTGTTAACCTGTTCCTGCACTCCTTACTCTCAGGCCTGATTTAGGCAAAACTCCAATTGATTTCATTTGGTTTTTGGTGGGCATTCTGGTTAAAGACTGAAGGGTCGGCCCTCTCTGGCTGAGTTTGTACAAATATGACTCCAAACTTCACAACCAGCTCTTCTGATTTTTCTGTGACACTGCTGGGAAATACATCAGATCATCCTGGCTCATTTCTGTTATGAAATGCCGAGTGACCTTCGGTTGTTTTTCCCTTTGGCAGTCAGTAAATCATATGCAATTACATTTTGTGGACTCTAGGAGCAGGTTGCAGTTGAGTGTGCAGACCGAGAGTGCGTTCCACAATTGACAGAGCAAATATGGATTAACTTCAGATAACGTTCCTGTGAAGGTTAATTAGGAGTTCCCCCATCTGGCACTTAGAAACTAGAAAGATGACAGGGACCTCTAGGTCGGACTTCAGGTCATGTTCAAGTTAAACACTGGCCCAGTTTGACAGACTGCAGTTCAGATTTTCCTCAGAATGCTTTTATTGGGGCTGCCAGTGGAGGGCCAGCAAGCCTCGGGCCTGTGAGCCAATAGCAGGCTGCATTACTAGTGTAGGGCATGCTGTTGGTTTCGGTTTTTATACTCCTGTCATCACCACACTGCATGAGTGCCTTACAGATTATTTTTAGTCGGACTACAGAGGAGTGGAGGACCATTGTGTTTCCCTGTGTGTTCTTTCCCCACATGGTTTTTCTCCTGCAGCTGTTGCCATGTCACAAGGTCCTGACCCTTCCACCAGGTTTCCATTTTCACAAACGAATGTAGCTGATAATCCTCCCATGGAAAGATCCCAAAACCAAAAGGTGGTCTGCAGGGGCGGCTCTAGCTTTTTTGTCGCCCCAAGCACGGCAGGCAGGCTGCCTTTTGGCGGCTTGCCTGCGGGAGGTCCCCGGTCCCGCGGATTCAGCGGCATGCCTGCGGGAAGTCCGCCGGTCCCGCGGATTCAGCGGCATGCCTGCGGGAAGTCCGCTGGTCCTGCGGATTCGGCATACCCGCTGCCGAATTGCCGCCGAATCCGTGGGACCGGCGGACCTGCCGCAGGCATGCCGCTGAAGGCGGCCTAACTGCCGCCCTCACAGGGACCGGCAGGGTGCCCCCCGCGGCTTGCCGCCCCAGGCACGTGCTTGGAGCGCTGGTGCCTGGAGCCGCCGCTGGGTGTCTGCTTGATGTGCCATAAATGCCACTGCCCTGAGAATGTGCAGCTATCTACTGATACTTTGGGACTCTATGTGTGAATCTTCATACAGGCGGACTGAAATTCTTAGGTTCCCAAGCAAAAAGCCTTCCCACACCTTATACAGCCCTGAAAGGTCCGTTCATGTAGCGGGGGTGGTCACCCGCTCTGGCCCAGAAGGAAAGCCTGGGCTGATTGGGGAAGCAGTAACAGCTGGGGCCACGCCCCAATCAGGCCCAGCTGGTCCCTATAAGAGGCTGCGAGCCAGAAGCCCAAACAGTCTCTCTCTGTCTGTAGAGAAGAGATAGGCCTGGCTGCAGGGAGCTAGGAATAGAGTACCTGAGTAGAGCAGGGCTGGGGAAAGGCAGAGGAGCCGGGGAGCTCTAGCCTGGAAAGCCCCAGGCTGCGGCCTAGCAAAGGCCAACAGGTACTGGGAGACTCTCTCTGGCCTCAGAGAGAGAAGGGCCTGGCTGCTGGGAAGCTCAAANCCGGATCACCAGCCTGCAGGGGGCGCTCCAGACGCTGGAAGAGCTAATTCCCAGGACTACCAGCAGGAGGTGCCGCAGGGGTGAGTCCGCGCCCCCTTACAGTTCACAATAGTAGTCACTGCAGTCTTGGAAACAGGGTGCTGAAAGGGGCCAGGAAAGGGGGCACCCTGAGCACCCCTTCTTCCACACTGGCCCGCAGAGCCAGTGCAAATTAACCTGCTCTTTCCTAATTGAATGGAGCAGATTGCACCTTCTACTGTGGGCAAGGAGTAGCTCTAGAGAAATTATGCCTCTCAGAAACACCTTCCCCGGTGCTGCTGCCACCTCACACACAGGGCTGTGGAATTTAAGCCACAATCTAGCCATTAGGGTTTAAACTACCTTACGTAATCTTTCCTAACCTTAATACCCATGATCATAAAAGCAGATTTAGTATGTAATACAGCAAACCATTTGTTAGAATTCTCTCGGTCTGTGCTAAAATCAGTAAATACGCTGTAACAATTCAAAACAAATAACAGGACAAGAAGAGTCTTTTTCTTTAAGAACTAATGGTCTCATAATTTCATTTCTTCTTGATTTTTGTTTTATCTTTGACAAGCGAAAGATTATAGAATTGCACCATTTCTCTGTGAATTGACGTGTGCATATTTTTTTTAAAAGAGAAATGTTAAAGCTAGGGAAAGATGTTTTTAAAAAGCTAATGGACATTTTGCTTGACTGGATTTATATTATAGGAAAATGTATAGATGTCTATCTTTTCTATAGAGCAATTGTAAAACATCTCATAAATTTTAGTACTTAGGAATTTTATTTTTGACTCCAAGAAAATGAAGCTTCCAGATTGTAGTAAACAGCTTTTATACTTAAATACTTTAATAAATTACCCTTTGCAGTCTTCATAATGTTGTTTTTATTGTTGATTGTACTGAACAAAATATTCCTAAAGTAAGCTGAACAGTGCTTTTAATTGCAGCTTTTCCCATTTTGAATGATAAAACACCACTGTTCTGGTGCACTGCCAGGAGTGCTTGATTGATAATATCTGTCTCGGATGTCACCCTGAGAGAAAAGAATAAAACCTCAGTAGATTCGGTGCATTGCAGCTGTCTAGCTTAGCTCTAATTTCTCTGGCCCACTGACGTCATTGGGAGGTTTCAAACCAGTCCAGTGTGTCTAGTAAACTTGCACATAAATGCAATGAAGAAACAGAAAGATACAGATTCCTAATTCAATGTTCAGAGCAAGGTGAGGATCTTTTTCTCTGTACAATGCTTGGCATCCCTCTCCTCATGTTCTGCTCTTATTAAAAATATTAAATCTTACCCAAAATACCCCCCAAAAGTGGGGAAATGCTTTTAACAAAATGCAAGTGTTAGAAAACAATTATAAAGCTGTCAAACCGCAGCTTTAGGGTGAAAGGTCCACGTTTCTAAAACTTCTCAGACCTGTCCCCAGGTCTTTGTAGAAGCTGGAGTTTGTGTGTGTTTTAGCTATCATGTCATAATGGTATCAACTCGTAGAGACGAATCATCTGTAGCTAATTCACAACAATAGAGATCGCATCCTTTTCTCTTGGAAAACTTGTGTTTAGTTAATTTTAATGTCTTTCATACAATAACTACTTAAAAAAAAAAAAAAAAAAAAAAAAAAAAGCCAACCAGGGTATTTCCCAAGGATTATCCGTAATTCTTTCAATAATGACTATAGAAAGGATAAAAAAACCACACACAGGCTAGAGAGAGAGCTGCAAAAACAAAGAACCTGATTTTGCCTTATATAGTGTAAATATGTACCAAATGACACTCTCTGCCTGAAATGCTCGTAATGAACATTTTCAAGGTGCCTTAATGCAACATTTTAATAACATTACAGTATGTTAACACAAACCAGCTATGGCCTTTTTAAAATCTGATGGTACTGAAATGATTTATATTAATTAGTAAAGCTAGAATGGCACTAGCTCATTATAAGCTTGTGTTCCTGAGACATAGCTAAAAGTTACATAAATTCAAATAAACTATTTATCTGAATGCGCCTGGATTAACTGTTTTTGTGGTTGTTGGGGTTTTTTTGTTGTTGTACAAATACTTTAGAATACAATGTTCTGACAATGAAATGTGATAATTTGGATGCATAATACAACATGAAAACAAATGTAGCAATCCGTATTCTTACAATAGATGTTGGTGTACATGGTTGTGTATACATTATGAGCCTCAAGACATAAGAACATAATATAACAAAACTAAAGATGACTCACTATAAATTGGAGGATGATCAGGAAGTTAGGGCATGGCTCTCCTCTTGCTCACACCAGTCCTAGGCCATGCCTACACTACACGTGCTGTAGCAGTATAGCTACAATGCCGTAGCTATGCTGTGGTGAGCCCATAGTGTAGACACAGACTACGGTGACAGAAGGCGTTTTTCCATTGCTCTAGGAACTCCACCTCCCCACTAGGGTGACTAGGTTTGTCAACCTAGCTGCACCTAAACCAGGGGTTAGGTTGGCATATTTACAGGGCTCAGGAGTGCTGGGTTTGATTGATGTCGTCTTGGATTGGAAGTCACCCTGAGAGGAAAGAATAAAACCTCAGTACCAAGGGCGGCTCCAGGCACCAGCACAGCAAGTACGTGCCTGGGGTGGGAAGCCACGGGGGGTGGCAGGCAGGCGGCTTTCGGCGGCATGCCTGCGGGAGGTCCGCCGGACCGCGGCTTCGGNTCGATCCCCGATAGTTCGATGGCTACCCGCCGATTTCGGCGGGTAGTGTAGATGTAGCCCATGTCTCACCAGAGCAAATCTGATGGAAGTGGGAGTTTAATCATGTCCACGGTATTGTCAGTGCTTAATTTGAAGCCCCGGCACCTCTAGGCTTGGCAGTTCATAGCCCCGGCACCTCTGGGCTTGCCGCATCAGTTATTAAAGAAAAAAATCTCTTTTTTGCTCTGAAATGTGTTTTTCTTAAAATTCTCAACCCGGTACTATCCATCAGGGCCATTACCAGGGTGAGGTGAGCGGGGCAGCTGGCCAGAGTGCAAAGCCAGGGGGTGGGAAAATGGGGTGGATGAAAAAAGTGGTAGGGCATAGAGCCCTGCAGTGGGTCTGGGATCCTGCAGGTCCCATTACCATACCAGAAGCCACCCTTACTTCTATGCTGCTGCTGGCGATGGCACTGCCTTCAGAGCTGGCCATTCAGCCAGGCACTGCTACTCTCCGGCTGCCCAGCTCTGAAGGCAACACTGCCACCAGCAGCAGCACAGAAGTAAGGGTGGCAATACCATATCATGCCACTCTTACTTCTGTGCTGCGGCTAGCGGTGGTGCTGCCTTCAGAGCGGGGCACCCAGATGATGCAGAGGAGCCAATGACACAAGAAGTAAAGAGAGAAGGAAGATAGCCATATTTGGAGGCTATTTGATTAATTTTTCTGGAGAAGTAAAGCATAAAGCTGTATCCTATTGGAGTATAGAATCATAGAATATCAGGGTTGGAAGGGACCTCAGGAGATCGTCTAGTCCAACCCCTTGCTCAGAGCAGGACCAATCCCCAGACCGATTTTTGCCCCAGATCCCTAAATGGCCCCCTCAAGGATTGAACTCACAACCCTGGGTTTAGGAGGCCAATGCTCAAAGCACTGAGCTATCTCTCTCTCAAGCACTGCAGGATTAGGGTAAGGAAAAATCTTAAATCTTTTTTTTTTTAAGTTTGGTTAGTCCATACTGAAATATAATTTGTTGATTTCTATTAACAATGCTCCTTAATATAGAAAACAAAGTAGACATAGTTAACTACTTTGATTATTGATTTATTTAAAAGTTGTTACTGTAATGTACCATAGCCCTGGTTGTAAATATTAGTACAATATAATACTACAGTTATGGTTATTTCAGCTTAACGGACAATGCTTGTGTGTTTGGGGTGGGGAGGCATGTTACAGGAGGTCAGGGAACGAGGGAGGTGGGAGAATAATATTCTGTAATAACACTGGGGAGAAAGCAAAGGTGGATAGCTCTGTAGCTAGAGAATATATTCAGACTTTTTAATTTATTTTTTCTGTAGTTGCTTTTAATTTATTTTTCTGCACAAGCTACTACTTTGTATACAATGTAGGATACGTGATTGTAAAAATCTAACGCTCATACGTACTGTAGGCTACTCTTTCAAATAAACTTGTGATGACTGAACATGCAATGGTATTATTGTCTTTGATAATTGGTAATGACAATAACACTGCCGCACATTGAAAATCATAAGTTTACAATTTAAAATTAAATCATTGGTTGAACCCCAGCACCAATTTCATTACAAATTTAGCACTGAATATTGTATTTCCAACGGTGGAGGAGAAATGTTAATATATTGTTTACTTTAAAACACCTTATTGGAAAGCTTATTCAAGATAGAAATAAATACATTGTTTAACAGTGTTCTCCTTGTTTAAAATCTTACATCAAACTGTATGTACTGTGTTAGCCAATACAGACCACGACAAAGTTGGTGACAACTTTGTATGGTAGAGTATTTTGTTTAAATGGTAAGGGTCAAATTCCAGCCTGGCCATTGCACTGATGGGGAGCACATGCACTGCCTGCTTGGTGTGTCCTGTGTCATAAGAATAATGCCTGCCTGGGCACACTATTCCACGGGGGGGCCTTGGCATTTTGCTGTGGAGGTCACTTTGCTGCAGAAGCAACAAAGTGGGTGGCAAAGTGCCACACTGAGTGGGTGTGGATTACACCAGCCTCAAATGCAGCATTTACACTAGTTGCCTTAGAGGTTTGGACACACTACGTAACCTTTTAGCAGGGCTGAATTTGTTTTTATATTCAGTCCTGGTGTAAGCAGGCACCCTTTGAAGTCAATTAGCTGGGCCCAACTCCACGCTTCAGTGTGCTATGAAAGAATCCAGTGGGTACGGGAGTGGCTCCTCATACACTTGGCCCATTAGCAAGCAGGATGAACCCTAATGGAATTGGATCGTTAGCTATATTTAAATACTGCACAGCATTGCAGAATTGCAAAGCACAAACTAGAATAGGAGGTCTTCAATAACTCATTATTGAAATTCTTAATATGTTAGGAAGAACAATTCTGGAAGCGTTAGGAGGTTTTTTAATTAACAGTTAAAGTTTGACAAAGTTTTATTAGGAACTGAACACAAGGTTTTAGAATGGAAAGTGTTGAGCAACCTTATCTATAGGTGTCACACGTGCACTGCCTTTAATTTAAAAAAAAATGTATACCAACCGGTGTATTTTTTATTTTTTTTTCAACCAATGTATTTAAAACAGCACTAATGCATTGTTTTATTCACTATAACAGATAGCTGCAGAGATTCCCTTATGAACTGGGACTGTGATAATTTAAGTTTTTGGTAAAACCTCCTAGTTATTAACCTCTGAAAAAAGAGATTTATAAAGCAAATCCTGACAGAGCTTTAAGAACTATACATCTGCATTACAAAACAGACAATACTAAAATACATGGGTACGCAGAAGCCATCAGTTCCTGGAAAATGTAAAGCCCCTTCTTGAAGTTCCTTAAGATTTGGCTAGTCTGCAGAGTCCAGCAATCTCCTTTACAGTGCATTTCCTGGNGATTCATATGTCCTTTCATGCTTCAACCACCATTTCAGTAGACATGCGTCCATGCTGATGACGGGGTCTGCTCGATAACAATCCAAAGCAGTGCAAACCGACGCATGTTCATTTTCATTATCTGAGTCAGATGCCACCGGCAGAAAGTTCATTTTCTTTTTTGGTGGTTCGAGTTCTGTAGTTTCTGCATCGGAGTGTTGCTCGTTTAAGACTTCTGAAAGCATGCTTCACACCTCGTCCCTCCTGTAAATGCAAACAAACTTGTTTGTCTTAGCAATTGGCTGAACAAGAAGTAGGACTCAGTGGACTTTTAGGCTCTGAAGTTTTATATTGTTTTATTTTTGAGTGCAGTTATGTAACAAAAAAAATATACATTTGTAAATTGCACTTTCACAACAAAGAGATTGCACTACAGTACTTGAATGAGGTGAATTGAAAAATACTATCTTTTGTTCATCATTTTTACAGTGCAAATATTTGTAATAATATACAATTTGATTTCAATTACAACACAACACAATATATGTGAAAATGTAGAAAAACATCCAAAATATTTAATAAATTTGAGTCGGTATTCTATTGTTTAACAGTGCGATTTAAAACTGCGATTAATCGTGATTAATTTTTTTAATCACGATTAATTTTTTTGGGTTAATCGCATGAGTTAACTGCGATGAATTGACAGCCCTAGTATATATTAAATTACATAAAATTATGTTAATAGAACATTAAGGTTGCAAAGTCAAGCACCTAATAGTTCAGAAATGCTAGACTTAAGGTTGCCTGTGCAACCTTAATTTTGCCCTTATGGGCATATGTATTATGATAGTCTTTAATTACATAAAGAACAGGAGTACTTGTAGCACCTTAGAAATTTGTTAGTCTCTAAGGTGCCACAAGTACTCCTGTTCTTTTTGCTAATACAGACTAACACGGCTGCTACTCTGAAACCTTTAATTACATATTCACATACTATTTTTACACAGACCCCCTTCCTCATTCAGTGAACAGGACGGCTCCTAGAACCCCCTCTCCCACGTCTCTCCTCACTTCTCTGCATTCTGTGTCAGGTGGCTTCCTTCTCCTCAGGGCCAGCAATGGGAGTACTGGGAGGACAAGAGAGAGATGGCCTCCCAGCTATTAGTTCTGGAGCCAAGTCCAGAGCAGAAATTGCAGGGAAAGGCCTGAGCAATCCATGCAACCCTGGATTGGATCATGCTCTGTCTGGGTGGATGGTGCACATAGAGTTCAGTCACATATAGGAGCTGTGATGGGATGGAGTATGCCCAGTATAGATGGAAACCTTGGAGAATTTAGCAGCCAAATGCTAGCAACTCTCTAATGAGCATGTGCAAATTATGATTCTTATTGAAGGCCATAATTTGGCCAAATTAAGGTGTTCTTTCCCCCATCAGGAACTGCAAAAGGCACATCCCTGACCCCAGGATGACCCTCAGGCAAAATTTCAAGTTCCTACTCCAAAGCCTGGCGGAGCTAGAGCTTTTCAGAAAAAATTCTGACCACCCATTTGTTAATATGGGGGAAAACAACTTACTTTTCCCTCACCTTGTTGGCTAACAGTTGTTGCAGAAGCTTGTCCAAGAAAATTCAACCTGAGGCAGACACCCTGTCTTGGAAAATTTCAGCCCAGCAGTTGAAGTTTGACAAAATTTTATTAGGAACTGAACTCAAAGTGTTATACTGGGAAATGTTCGATAACCTTATCTATAGGTGTCACACCTACACTGCCTTTAATTTAAAAAATTGTCAATGCAGAGTTAAGGTGGTACTGAAGGAACTGAAAGTCATTAACAAAAAATAAACAGACAAAAAACCCTGTATTTGTTAACATTTAAGAACTTTATAAGGAATAGCATCCCCCTCCTTTATATTTTGTTATTTTGGTGATCTTTTGCCTTTATTTCCTTTCGGCCTATTTGGATTGTAGCAGCATGGAACTGGTATTTATAATACAAATGTCAGATGTGGACTTAAATACTGAAAAGATTCTGTTAAACCTCCTATGCTTAACATACTGTTTCGTTTTCCATAGAGTTTATGGTCTACTTTTAATCTCTGCTGTGGAGAAAAATGCATCTAGATAAAACACCACATGCTTTGCGCCAGGATTTACTATAAAATTGCAAATAGAATTTTGTTAACACTTTCTGCAGGTATTGGCCCTGAAAAGCTAGGGAACATTAGGATCTTTTGCTTATAGACATGCTTTTCTATATGAAGGGAAAGAAACATTAGATACATTAACAAGATGAGAAAGGGAATTAAATTAAAAAATGGGAAGTCCTTTTTAAAGTGTATTTTACAAGAGGTTGTACAATGAAAAAGTAATTAAAAATCTGAGCATGGTAAGAGAATACTTTGATAATATGAACATATATAAGTCAACTAGATATATCATAGGATATTTGAGAATCAGCTAACAGGCCTAGTTTACTACAGAAAATTATTTTTGAAAGTCAGGGAGAGCTAGGGAGAAAGTAAAAAGTGGAAGAAAAGCAAATAGAGAGCTGATTTAAAAAAAAAAAAAAAAAAAGTGACAGAGTGGTCCTGATTAATTAGTGTATATCATTAGTAAAACTGACCATTTGCCATATAAGCCCAAATGCTGAAGTCCCTACATAGGCACAGAAATCCCTTTGACTTCAATGAGAGTTTTGCATCAGTAAGGAACTCAAGGCTTGGTCCATAGCAGAGAGTAGAACTAGGAACAAACAGTAGCACACGCGATTGCTTTGTTTATATATAGAGTCACAGAAGTAGCGGAGGAAGTGAACATTGCAGGTGATATATATTTGGAGTTTAGTAAAGCATGAAATCTGTCTTCAAATGTTCAAATTGGCTTTGATAGGGGAGGCACTATCATGTGGACTGACAACTGGCTGAAAGGCTGTTAAAATTAGCTGGCTAATGCTCCAAGACTTATTGAATCAACATTAACGATCCAGCAAGATCCTCAGCCAGTTCTTTAAAAACTCTTGGATGAGAGTTATCTGGACCTACTGATTTAAAAATGTCTAACTTTATAAGCTGCTGTTTAACGTCTTCCTGAGAAACTAGTGGAATGGAAAGAGTATTATCATCATATAATAAGACTACATCATCTGTTTTTTCCCCTCAAACACTGAACAAAAATATTGACTAAACAACTCTGCCTTTTCCGCATTATTATTAATAATTCTACCTTTTTCATCAAGAAATGGACCAATTCCGTTGTTAGGATTCTTTTTTGTTCCTAATATATTAAAAAAACTCCTTAGTGTCCTTAACTCTGCTGGCCGTAGATTATTCCTTCTGTCCCTTTGTTTTCATTATCTGTTTTCTACAATTCCTAGCTTCTGATTTATATTCATTAATATTAACTTCCCTTTTCTTCTGTTTGTTACATATATATTTTATAGCTGCCTTCACTTCCACTCGAAAGAAGGTATGTTTCTCAATTGTGGGATTGTGGCTTTTTGGGCATCTAGTAGTGATTATTATCACTACACCTCTACCCCAATGTAATGCTGTCCTTGGGAGCCAAAAAATCTTACCGCGTTATAGGTGAAACCGCGTTATATCGAATTTGCTTTGATTTGCCGGAGTGTGCAGCCCCGCCCCCCCAGAGCACTGCTTTACCACGTTATATCCGAATTCATGTTATATCGGGGTAGAGGTGTATTATTATTATCACAGTGATTATTCCCCTCTGTTTGGCACTGGTGAGGCCACACCTGGAGTATTTCGTCCAGTTTTGGTCCCCCCACTACAGAAGGGATGTGAACAAGTTGGAGAGAGTCCAGCGGAGGGCAACAAAAATGATCAGGAAGCTGGGGCACATGACTTACGAGGAGAGGCTGAGGGAACTGGGGTTTCTTAGTCTGCAGAAGAGAAGAATGAGGGGGGATTTGATAGCAGCTTTCAACTACCTGAAGGGGGGTTCCAAAGAGGATGGAGCTCAGCTGTTCTCAGTGGCGGCAGATGACAGAACAAGGAGCAATGCTCTCAAGTTGCCGGGGGCGACGTCTAGGTTGGATACTAGGCAGGGGTGAAAGTAAGTTCAAAGACTTACCGGTACGGGGGCCGTCTCCGGCAGCTCTGGAAGGGGTAGGGCCTCAGGAAGAGCTGGGGGGGTCAGTGTCCCCTAGCTAGCCCATCCGCACTGGCCGGGGCTCCTCACCGCTGCCCCGCGCTTTAACGTCACTCCCCTTCCCCGTTGGCAGCCCTGCCGGTACGGACCCTATCGGCAGGACTGCTGATGGGGGGGCACGCAAAAGGGCCAGGGACGTTAAAGCTGCCCCTTTTGCACACACACCCCCATTCAGCGGCTGTGCCGGTAGGGTCCGTACCGGCAGGGCCGCCGACGGGGAAGGGGAGTGACGTTAAAGTGCTGCCGCAGCAGTGCTTTCATGTGGGCTAGTACTGGCTTCTTGCCGGTATGCTGTACCGGCCCGTACCGGCTCACTTTCACCCCTGATATTAGGAAATACTATTTCCCTAGGAGGGTGGTGAAGCACTGGAATGGGTTACCTAGGGAGTTGGTGGAATCTTCATCCTTAGAGGTTTTTAAGGCCCAGCTTGACAAAACCATGGCTGTGATGATTTAGTTGGTGTTGGTCCTGCTTTGAGCAGGGGATTGGACTAGAAGATGACCTGAGGTCTCTTCCAACCCTAATATTCTATGATTCTATGATAATAAAGTGTTCTTACATAACTCTCAACTATCATTCACATTTTTCTGATTAAAATCTTCCTCCCGGCTTATTTGGCACAATTGTTTTCAGCTTTGTGAAATTGGGCCTTTTAAAGCACCGAGTATATATGGTATTGGTCGGAACTTTATTCTGTTTGCACATTATAAATGTGATCAAGGAGTGATCACTTATGCCTAAAATACCATTAACTTTTAGTTCTGTGATCAGTCTTCTTTATCTGTTAAGACAGATTATAATATGGCATTCCCCTGTGTTGGATACAACACCATTTGAGTTAGGAAATTGTCATCTGTAATATTTACGAATTACAACTTTGTCATACTGGAAGCAGGAGACCTTCTGAATATGTCACTCGAACTGAAGTTCCCCATGATCTCATAGCATTTTTCCCTGCACATTTTAGATAAGTGCCTAAGGAGCACCTTGAATGATTGGAAGATGATTAAAGAGATGAGTACTCATAACAGAGAATGTTCTACTGCCAGCCCGCTCCCGGGTTGTTGTTTTTTTAAAAAGTTCATGGAGGATAAGTCCATCAATGGCTATTAACTAAGATGGTCAATGATGCAACCCCATGCTCTGGATCTGTCTAAACCTCTGACTGCCAGAAGCTGGGACTGGATAACAGTGGATGCGTCACTTGATAAATTGCCCTGTTCCATTCA
>QXTE01000044.1:11696287-11929956 GCA_003942145.1 Platysternon megacephalum
ATTAAACAACTAAATTGGATTCTTAGCCACCCATGGACAAACAATCAGAAAACTTTTTTGGTTTGGTTTGGCAGGTAACTGTGGTATGGCCTGGATATTTTGAACAGATAATTAGAAAAGAAATGTCTCTTCTGAGTGCTTTATATACAAAGAGTTAGTCTGAAATATTTCCATTTCCACTGCTACCTCGTGAAGGCAAGACAGAGATCTAGAGGGGAAAAGCAAAGAAACAGCACTATATTAATAATTACCATTCAAACATTAAGATAGTATCCAGTAATAGATACCTTTGTATATATTTCATTACACTCCACTAGACCTCTGAGCTAACAGAATGTTGGAAATCAGCAAGAAAGGGATAGATATTAAGACAGAGAATATCATATTGCCTCTATATAAATCCATGCTACGCCCACATCTTGAATACTGCATGCAGGTGTGGTCGCCCCATCTCAAAAAAGATATATTGGAATTGGAAAAGGTTCAGAAAAGGGCAACAAAAATGATTAGGGGCATGGAACAGCTTCCATATGAGGAGAGATTAAAAAGACTGACTTTTCTGCTTGGAAAAGAGACGACTAAGGGGGGATATGACAGAGGTCTATAAAATCATGACTGGTGTGGAGGAAGTAAATAAGGAAGTGTTATTTACTCCTTCTCATAACACAAGAATTAGGGGTCACTGGATGAAATTAATAGGCAGCAGGTTTAAAACAAAAGGAAGTATTTCTTCACACAACGTACAGTCAACCTGTGGAACTCCTTGTCAGAGGATGTTGTGAAGGCCAAGACTATAACGGTTCAAAAAAGAACTAGATACATTTGTGGAGGATAGGTCCATCAATAGCTATTAGCCAGGAGGGCAGGGATGGTAGCCTCAGTTTTGCCAGAAGCTGTGAATGGGCGACGGGATGGATCACTTGATGATTACCTGTTCTGTTCATTCCCTCTGAGGCACCTGGCATTGGCCACTGTTGGAAGACAGGATACTGGGCTAGATGGACCTTTGGTCTGACCCAGTATGGCCACTCTTACGTTCTTATGTTCAGTCTCTTGCCCAACACAAACTGAGGCTGCTTTAGTGCACTCTAACTTGCAAGTGTAGCCAAGCCTTTATTTAATGATCAATGGTAAGTTGTGGGGAGGTGTTTAGTGAGTAGCTGATAGTTTCATTGCATTTGTTTTTACGTAATGTCTTTATTAATTATTTGTAAAATGGGACAAGCCGCATATAATTAAGAAATTATACTAAATTAGGAAGTGTTGCAAATGCCACTAAGGACAGAGAAATAGAGGCAGGAAATAAAATGAGATTTCACTTGGAAAAATTCGACTAGGTTATCCTGGGGAGAAAATCTAAACAGACACAGAGGTTTTCAGTGGAAGGGAACTGTTTAAAATCAGTAATGCTGAAAAAGCAACTAGGAGAGAGAGTGAGTAGATCTGAGATTAGATTTGTGTTTTCAAAGATACAGTGGGGGTTTTGTTTGGTTTGGTTTGGGGTTTTTCTAGGGAGTGGGGAGAGAAGGGAGATGGGGCTTCAAGCCAACATAATTTTGGTCTGCAGAATAACAGAATAAGGAGAGCATAGTCCTTCTTCACATAAAACAAGTGGAACTGCATCTACTGTTAGAGTACTGTGTCATAGTGGCCATCTCAGTATCAGAAGGTACATATGAAATGGAGTTCAGAGGAGAGGAAATGAGTAAAGGACTTGTGGGACTGAATTGTGAAGAAAGATGAAAAATCCAATTATTTAACGCTAAGTAACGATAATTTCTAAATGGTGTAAAACATTAAGGAGGGATGATGCAAATGGCTCTAACTAGTGAGGTAGAATAGTCTCCCAAGGAAAGTAAAGGAAACTCAATGGCTTGAGTTATTAATGGCTAGACTGTAAAAAGCACTGGAGAATATTCCATGGGGAAGAATGGTACATTGACAAGGGATGAACAATATGAGAAGAGGCTTTTCCATTTCTAGTATCCTCTATTGTATTTTATAACACGTGAGGGAATTTTTCAGCCACAGAATCAATTTCATAATTCCTCTGTTCTCAGCAGAGAATATTTCAGAAGGGCTGGACAAGAATCTGTGTACACTTAGATTTGGGAGTGAGCACAAGAATATAGTAGAGTGCAAGATATTTGAAAATTAAGTTGTGGCGTTTGATGAGAGAATGAATGCCTTTCTTACTTCAGCATTTTCATCATCTCACTGTAGCTCAACCATGGATTTGTCTCACTTAATGTTTGTAAAGCTTTTTATTGATCACTGAAAATTAGAAAGAAAACACAACAAACCACATTGTCCATGGCACAAAGGATTCAGAGGAAACAGCCCCCTGTTTCATGCAGTCAGGTCTTTGTTTGATCAATTGTTAGTGACTCAAAACAGATTTACAGGAATTTTTTTTTCTAAGATGGTTTAATAGTAGGAGGGGTCCCCAACTGTCCTAACTTTTCCCTTCCATGCTACTTCACTCTAAATTCTGGCCATTTGTTACGATATGTAAAACTGTAAGTGCTATTGTTTGATGTATATTATTCTATATTAGGTGACACACACACTTTTTCAATAGAAGTTTTCTTTTCTTTTGCTTTTGGCAAACGTTACCAGGTATCAGCTATTCTTGTTTTTATAAAAATGTCTTTTCTAATGGCTGGATGTTTTAGATACTGTATATGGGAGATGTCATTCTAAATGTTTATAAAGCTGTAAGGACCCAATATAAAATTGCTACCTATAGATCAGGGGTAGGCAACCTATGGCACGCATGCCGAAGGCAGCACGCGAGCTGATTTTCAGTGGCACTCACACTGCCCGGGTCCTGGCCACCGGTCTGGGGGGCTCTGCATTTTAATTTAATTTTAAATGAAGGTTCTTAAACATTTTAAAGACCTTATTTACTTTACTTACAACAATAGTTTAGTTACATATTATAGACTTATAGAAAGAGACCTTCTAAAAACGTTAAAATGTATGACTGGCACACAAAACCTTAAATTAGAGTGAATAAATGAAGACTCGGCACACCAATTCTAAAAGGTTGCCGACCCCTGCTATAGATCATACCAGTATGGTCACTACATATATATGCCAGTTTTGTCTGACAGAGGGGAGATGCCTTCTTTTTTGGAATCTCTAAATTTCACTATTTTTAAGTAAAATGTTTAATTGCTATATTTTTAAGTAGCTACACATATGACTCATATGAACCCTAAGAACCAAAACCTGTTTCATGTAGTGGTAAATCCAGCATGGTTAATTTCTTATGCAATGCATAAAGTAGCATGACTGTTCTGGGATATGGTCCCAGTAGCAGCGATGAGTCATCGACTGCAGCAGCAGTAATGATATGAAAATCTATTTATTACTGCTCTTCTAAGCATCTCGCAGTGAGTTCATCTAGAAATTATATAATTATTCCTTCTGGATGATTTTTCTTATTGGTTTGTAATTACAAAATATTCTCAGAACACTTTTGTATCTTGAAATTAAGTCTTCAGAGTTGTATGAAGAACTGTGAAATTAAATCTTACCTTGTTTATATTCCATTGTACTTCATTTTACCAATTAATAATATAGCTTTCTAGATGTTGAAACATGACCTTCACTTTTCCTGGAGAACCATTTCTGCATCATCCACTAGTTACATTCATTTGTAAATGAATCTTTCAGTTGTATCATCCTTTCCTGCAGAAGAATCTAAAGGAGGGGACAAGTTCCTTAGGAAACTCCACACACTAGTCCTGGCTTCTTGTCCTTGGGAGGGAACAGGGAAGACTTTACAAAGCTTTAACGAAGGCATCTTGGCCCTCTTAATGCCTGGCTGTCCCAACATTGATGAGGAAATCCACCAGCTTTTATGGAGTGTATGCTGCTGCCTGAGCCATCCTTACTTGTATTTGTTTTCATAAACATGCATTCCTTTGCTTGCAACTCTTTGGTGTTCGTGATAGAAGCAGAAGCGTAATAATAGCACAACACCAATACAGGTCTTTAAAACAAGACATTGACTGGATGACTTAACTGATTCCAGTAACTTTTACTTAAAGTGAAATTTTCATTGTCTTTTCCAATCCCATTTCAAAGGCAGCACATGGAACACTTGCAAAGACTTGCCACAGCTCCTACTACAGCCCAGAAGCATTAGGCCACTAGGTCTGCTGTGTCCTTACGTGGGGCGGTGTTCAGTGGACCTGTGGAGTTTACCCTGCAAATACCCCTCCACCGTTCTGTGGAGAGACCCATGACAGAGCTTACTGTTAGTTTCGAGTGATCCCTGTATATTCAGCCGTTTTCTAATATTTGTCTAGATAAATGATTGTCTTGTTGCCAGATGTTTGGAATATTCATTTAAACAAATACAGCATAATGAATCCTGTAGAAGTCAATCCAACGGAAACTGTAGATCAGCGGTTCCCAAACTCTTTGCCTGCATGATCTCATTTTCAGATTTACTGCTTTGCTTCCTGCCACCCCAGTCAGTGTGGAGGATGCCACTTTGTAAAGCAAATGGCATCTTCTGCTCACGGGAGCATGACCCCATCTGCTGATGGCGCAACCCCACTTGGGGTTGCAATCCATAGTTTGGGAACAGCTGCTGTAGTCTTCAGTATGACTTTTCCTCTTCCCAACTCTCCTGTACAGCAGAAACAGTAATTTTACTATGGCTTGGGTCTACTGCTCTCACAGTGAGTCACTGGATTTGTCTCGTGTTAACCTATAGAATGTATGGATTTGCACAGGGAATTCAGTGTGGCTGTGTAAATATGATAGCATGTTAACATATCCTGAACAACAGCGTGGCAGATACAAAAACTCCTCTTTAATTTACAATGGAAATATGTATCTGTCCCTTAACTGTCTGTAGATTTGAAAAAAGTGTAAAATAGACCTATTATATTTCAGCTTGCATGTCCAGAGTGCTGAACTGTTCACTCTTGCAGAGAAGCTCTCCTCTTGTAGCTCTTTCTAGGAAGTTATATTTTTACTTACTATGACACTCTCCGTGTTTTTTTGGGGGGGGAGAGGAATTTAATTATAACCTCCTATCTCTCTCATTCCTCAAGACATCAACATATGCTGAGTTTGAGAATTTTAAAATATTCAGGGAATGGGAGTTAGCAGGGGTTGTTTAGAAAGAGCTACATTCAGTATTTATTTTTCAGTTACATAATGTAGTAATTACCCTATTGATATTTATATTCTGCTGCTTATACACAAGTTTTTGTCAATTCTGTTTTGGTTTTTATCATTTCATTACTGCAGAAACAAGTGACCAGATATGAGTAAGAATCTTGAGTTATAGTTGTACAGCATTATAGGAGCTTGTTGTTTTCCTAAGATCTGTAACTCTAGTTCTGCTTAAGAGTAAAAGTGTTTGTGGTTAAGAAATTCCTTTGGTAAGCCTGCTTTTCCTTGCAATACTGCCACATTTTCCCTGAAAAGTGTAACTAGAAAACTAGAGCTCCCACAGCTAGGTGGACTCTGCAGGGAGAACATGTCTAAGGACCTGGGGGGGGGTTGTTAAGGAGAAAGGTATGAATGTGGATGGCTAAGGGACACTTCCAATATAAAAGGATGTCACAACTGGTTCCAGTCCTGTTCTCTGGAGGGGACACCAGTCTGTCATGAGTGGATCCAGCTACTGAAACCCACCTGCCTTAAAGCCCCCCTGTGTCTGGGCAATGACTTGTCACTGTTCTTAGCTCTGGCTCTGTAGCACACTCCAAGGTACAGATCCCAGTCTGATACCCTTCTTTGGCAGTAGGACCCGTTGGCTACCAGGACCCTGGAACTAGTTCCTGAGCCATCCCAAGCCCCCCAGTAATGAGTATAAGTGCAGGCTGAATTTTACCTTATTTAAAGCACAGTAATTAATTATTCTAATATATTTTACATATATTGATTCAAACTAAAATATGGAGCAGATATTTATATTGTCTTGTATTATGTGAGAAACAAATTAAGTAGTACTATATAGACTATATATAGCCACTATACTATACTATATACTATACTATACTATACTATGACTCCCTGAGGCTGGTAGACAGAAAACACATAGTTCTTCTCTCCCCATAACTGATTGGTTTGTTGGACATCATCCAATTTCAAGCACATAAACACATTTTCAGAAAGGTTTACTGACCTGAAAGATTAAAGTCTTTAGTTTACTTATTTAAAAGAGGAAGAGAGAGAGAGAACCTCATCTGCCTTCAGATGGAGTTCAACAGAAGTATAGAAAATGGGGAGGAAAGTTTGAAAAACTAAATTTAGATTCAGCTGCTCTGCTCTTTGCTGCCCCTGTGCTCATTGTAGCAGAACTGGCACTGAGTGTATTGACCCTGTCTTGTGGGTCTGCAAAGGGGGGGCCAGCACCTCATGCCCCTCTGAACGTACTGTGAGTTGGGGAAGCAGTGAATCGCCCTACATTTTTGCTGGTCTTATGCTGTAATTGGGTGTGACTTTAAAATGAGTTAAAATAATTAGCTAACAGTAGCATGGCACTTGAGGATTTTCTGATGTTGTGTAAAATGTTAAACTCCCATATTTTCAGTTGAACTACAGGACTAAGGTGAATGTCTGGCTTATCTAATTATCAGTCTGGAAATCTCTACCTAAAAATATTATTTATTTTCAAAATCGCACATTTGTGGTATTTGCATGTACTGTTGGAACAAATAGATGTGTATTACTCAGGACACTAGATCTTGCTCAGCGTCACTTAATACATGTTTTTGTAAATTAATACAGTAGTACAGTGCGGTACTATTTATTTCTTGAGTGCCTCCCACTTAGTCACTTATCAGTGCATGCTGGCAACTAGTACTGGAGAGCCACCTACTGGCCTGGCTCTGAGTAACACTTGTGACCAGTTAGTTAAATGTTCCCCAGTCTCCCTTGTCTGTAAAATCACGAGTCCCTTTTTCCCCCTTTAAATAGTTTGTATTACTTTCTGGTTTTGCAGTATTTAATGTACTTACACATTTTTCAGTGTGCTCTTCTTTGGATCAGTTATGGACTGTTATTACCTTTACCAGTTCCTGTTCTCAATATTACAAATACAGTTTAAAAAGAATATACCAGCATACTAAATTCTTCTGTTAGATTGAAACTGCAGCTTTTGTTATGGTGACTGTATTTCTTACACTGCATTGGGTGGATGGGTTTTGTGTAGTGACTATGTATCTGAGACCTTCACTCTGAAACTTCAGCTACTTCATTTTTCCTAAACTGAAAATGTGTTTTGTGCTGTATTTCTCTATTGTGTGATATTTCCAGGCTGAGACTGCCTTCTTGATTGATTACTGTTTTAGGGAGTCATTAGTGTGGGTCTGTAATGTATTTTGTTCTGTTATCCTGTGTCTTTATTTCTTTGGAATGATACTGCTTCTGATTGTGAGTGATTTTAAGTTTCAGTGATTTTAGTAGGTTATCTTAGACATGAAACAGCTGGTCAGAAATTGCTAATTAAATAACATTGGTGTTGTAACAAGCCTGGAAGCAGGTTTCTGAGAGATTTGCAGGTCTGCAGAAAATAACACAGAAATAGTAAATGATATTTTGAATGCCAACAGCATGCACTGTGCTTAGACATCAGGAAACATGGCATCTTCACCAAGAGGCTTAAAAATCTAATATAAACAAGGCAGTTCAAACATACTGTGTGTAGTGAGATGCCAATATGAGTTGGAGGCAGTGTAGCAGTCTGGCAGAGACCCCTTTGAAAGGCTTTATGGGAAGGAATGTGGTTTGAGGTGGGATTTGAACAAGGAGATCCTTTGGCACCCAAGAACATGAAGACTGTTGCAACCATAAAGGGTCACATGAAAGAAGTCTCAAACGCAGAACAAGAATACAAAGGGAGTGGACAGTTGGGAAGCTTGGAAGAAGCAATGGGAACCAATGAGGAGTAGGAAGAAATGAGAGCAGAGAGGTAAACAGGAGCAGTTTCATGCATATGCTATGGAGGCTGACCTGTCCAGAGCATAAGGAAAGGGAAATGATTTTAGTTGTCTCCTTTCCCACAGAATGGAGGGAGAGAGGTGAGATGCAAGGAGGCCAGAAAGGAGGATAAAGCTGTAGTCAAAGCAAGAGTTGACTGTATAGATAAGGTTGGTAGTGGAAGGGATGGGGAGGAAGGGAGAGACTTTTAGGGCTATTGTAGAAGAAAAACCAACAAGAGTAGGAGAAGGAGGAGAGAGAGAGAGAGAGAGAGGAGTTCAGTATTATTTGACATCAAAACGGCAAGCCTATAAGAGGGATAGTAATTGTTGAAGGTGGTGGACAAAATAAGTTCATTTTTATTGACATTGACCTTGATGTGGTGATTATAACGATAATCTGAGAATGGAGAGAGTAGAAAAGATGGAGAAAGAGCTGGGGGTCATTAGCATGGCGATGGAAGCTGAAAGTATGGGAATGGATAAAGCCACCAAGGGATAGAGCATAGAAAAAAGAGACAAATGGAGCCTCCTATATTTTAAAAATATATTAGGTGATTAATATTATGATATTTACAATATTAGATGCTTTTTAACTGTTGGAACACCACATTCAACTAATTAGTGGATTTAGTCCTCTTGCTTAATGGCTCATAGCACTGGCTATGGACTTAGGAAACCTTGGTTGTATTCCCAGCTCTGTAACTGGCCTGCTGGGTGACCTTGGGCAAGTCACTTCAGTTTTCTATGCCTCCGTTTCTCCAGCTGTAAAATGGGGACAATGATACCTCATTTTTAAAGTACTTTGAGAGCTACTGAAAAAAAGCACTACGTAAGAGCTAAGTGGTATTATTACTATTTTAAAATACTGTGCCTTAAATAAAATTAAGCCTCGATGAATTTGCCTCAGTATTTTGTCAGAGGCAAAAAGGTACTTTTATCGTTGTAGATAGTCCATACCCATCAGCATTTTAAACTTTACAAGAGCTGTAAGCCAGGTACTGGATCTCATTGTTGGGATGCTGATCACTAATTTACACAAACTACATGAAGTATGCTGCAAAATTTTCAACTTAACTCTTCATTAAAACAATGATCATTCAGATGATAGACTTTAATCCTCTTGTCCTGTGTTTCCTTCTTTCTCCCATTTATTTCTTTTATAGTTTAATAGGGAGTTTTCCTCTTACCAATTCAGGCCTCATTACTATCCCAACCCAGAATTGTTTGTCTTCATTCAAAATGTAGGAAACATTTTCAAAAACTTTTAATGTTAAAATATCAGAACACTTGTTTAAAAACCATATAATCTTCCCTGTTGTTTTTGCTCTGTTTTGCTTTTGAAAGCAATGGATCCTGTGCCAGATGTACAGGTGCTTCCTTAGTGCTCCCTTGTACTAAACCCACCACTTCTGTTAAGCACTGCAGTCAGGAAGCTTGCAATGTTACAACTTTATTAAACCTATGCATTTATGAACAATACCCTATTCTTATATGGCAGGCAATGGCATGCTTTGTATGTACTATCTGCATACATATGCATGTACAGATGCGCTATTTATATAGGACTTCTTTAACAGCTTTGGTGACTAGTGACGCTGCCACAGACATCTTGCTCTGGATCTGCAATGTACAAAGTGTCTCCAGAGTATCCCCCACTGCTACACCCAATGTTTCCACTCTCTCCTTGCTGCTGGCTCTATGCTATCCAGGGCTTCCTTCATCTTACCAAAGGGAAATCTCAGATAACTGGTTAGCCAGCTTTTTGGCTGTATTTGTGCAACTGGAGCAGCAGAAAGGAGCTAGAGAGGGGCCAAAATGTAGAAGCTAATATCACACCCTTCCTTGCAAAAGCTAGTGTGTATGGGGTGATGGGGTACCACTTCCAGTGGGAATACAGGTATTTAAGCAAGAGTTTCCTCATAAATACCAGCAGTGCAATCCTGGCCCCATTTAAGTCAACTCCCATTGTCTTCAGTGGAACTAAGAGTTCAGCCCTGGATTTTCAGGAATTAAAAGGTTCTTCATATGTTAGTGTGAACAAAATCCAGTCACGCACCCGTTCACAGAAATGGGTACAGATGTGGCTGGCCAGATCAAATAATGATTCAGAAATTCACAAACTTGTTATCTGTAAATCCTTTTCTACTGTTCACCTAGCTCTGGTGATAGTGAAAGAAACATAACTGCAAATGAGTTTAATATAGTAAATGTACAGTTGTAGTTTATTAATCACATAGGGTTGATATCATTAGTTGCTATACTATAAACGCTGGCTTTTTAGAACACAATGCATTCAGTACAAGTGCAGAATCAGTTATAAAGAACAAGCAAGGTATTTTCTACTAAACAAAGGGCCAGATTCTGCCACCCTTACATCAAGTGATATAAATGTGCAAATGCTCTCATTGATTTCAGTAGGACTACTTCTGTATTAAGCCACTATTCAACATGAATAAGAATCAGACCTTTAATCAATAAGAGCTATAAAGAAAATTATCCATGAAATCACATCATGTACCTAAACTATTATTTATGTAAAGTGCCTTTCCACACTGATTGAAAAGATATTAATAGGGACATTTGGGAGATGAGGAGCAGTTAAATCTCTCTGAAATACAACGGAACAGATTATTTTTTGTGTAAAAACGAACAAAAATACCCAGTGAAATCAGCAGTCTAAACATAGGCTCAAGACATTCTATAGTCCATTTGCTGAGAAAGTGTCATAAGCTAAGGGAACAGAGAAGTGTATATATTTATGTAAAGAAGTCCAATAACTGGGTCAAATACTTATTTTATGACTTAAACAAAATGGCTTAATGAAGCAGTTAGTGTAATAACATTCCACACGTCTGTTGTTTGTCTTCAGTCCTTGTGGCTGGACTGAAAGATATTTTAAAAACTTACCATGTATAGTTTGTAAGTTGTATGACACAAAGCCCAACTCTCCATACAGTTCAGCTTAGCAGATAAAGTGAAAAAATCTGTGGTCTCTGTAACTATTGTAAATTATTGTCATTTCATTCCTCTGTCTCCTATCTGTCTGACAGCAGGCCAGCACAGATATTTGATGCCCTTCAAACACACTGTCTCAGCCAGCCAGAATTACAATAGCGCAAACAGGTTTGGTGTTGGATTTAGGGTGACCAGACAGCAAGGGTGGAAAATCGGGACAGGAAGTGGGGGGTAATAGGTGCCTATATAAGAAAAAGCCCCCAAAATCAGGACAGTCCCTATAAAATCGGGACATCTGGTCACCCTAGTTGGATTGCTGTCTTTTTCTAAAAGGTAGAGTACTCTGCGTAATGAAGTAGCAACAGTCCCTTTTTTTAAAGTCCAAGATGAAATAAACTATGGTTATGGCCAGGTTACCTACAAACATCGAGTACCTTCCTTCCCCCATGAGAGAGAGAAGCACTTTCAACTAGTGGTTGGAATGTGAGACTGGGAATCAGAAGATTTGTATTCTCTTCTAGTTTCTGATATGGACTCACTATGAGGCTTTGAGCAAGTAACTTGACCTGTAAAATGATCTGTGAGCTGTTCTGAGCTCCGTCCATGAAAAGTGTTTTAAGAGATTAAAGCAGTGGTCCTCAACGTGTGCCCACGGGCACCATGGTGCCCGCCAGGGCATTTATGTGCGCCCGCCTAGTGCCCAGCAGGGGAAAGAAGCTGCGGCCCCACACCTGCCGGGGACAGAGAACGCCGGGGCTGCAGGCTGCGGGCGCCGGTGTTCTCGGTCCCAGGCAGGCGCGGGGCCTGCCTAGTGCCCAGCAGGAGAGAGAAGCCGCGGCCCCGCACCTGCCGGGGACAGAGTACTCCGGGGCTGCGGGCACCAGTGTTCTCTGTCCTCGCAGCTTCTCTCTTCTCTCTGGATTCATATATTATGTAGTAATAAATATTTTTTGTATTTAATGTACAAATACAAAATAAGCCTTGAAAAATTGTTGGCGCCCGCCACACTCTTCTGAAAACATGAATGTGCTACTGGCCACAAAAAGGTTGGGGACCACTGGCTTAAAGTATTATTTTCATTACCATCTGTAACTGAGTCGAGTCTTTGGTTACTCTCAGATTGTTAAAGGAAAAGGGGAAATCCACTGATATCTACAAAGGAAAGCATCATCAGCAGGCTTCATCATTCAGAGTGCTCTCTGAAGTGCACACAGAGCAGTGCATCTGTCATAAATGAAGCGGGGGATAGCACCCTTTTATGGACACCCAATCAGCCAGTTAGCTGTAAAAATCCCTGTGGTAGCTGTTCTCTGCTTGCTTTACCTGTAAAGGGTTAAAAGTCCCACAGGTAAAGAAAAGGAAGTGGCCACCTGACCAAAAGAGCCAATGGGAAGGTAGAACTTTTTAAACTTGGGAAAGAAACTTTTCCCTTTGTCTGCTGTTCTCTGGCTACAGGGACATGGAGCAGCAATGCTGTAAGCTGACATGCTGTGTAAGGTTTGAACCAGGTATGAAAAAGTATCTTCCATACCTCAAAGAAAGAAATAATTTGGATAGGGAATGTTTAGTTAGATGCTATCAGGTTTATTTCTTATTTTGGCTTGTGGATCTCCTCTGTGCGAACCCCAGATGCTTTTGTTTGCTTGTAACCTTTAAGCTGAACCCCAAGAAAACTATTTTGGGTGCTTAATTTTTGTAATTGTTTCTTTTAAGATCTAGCAAAAAGCCTAAGTTCCAGATGTAATTTTTTCCTTTTTGTTTTTAATAAAATTTACCTTTTTTAAGAACAGGATTGGATTTTTGGTGTCCTAAGAGGTTTGTGTGTGTATGTTTGATTAGCTGGTAGCACAGCTAATTTCCTTTGTTTTCTTGCTCAGCTCTTCCCTGGGTGTGAAAGGGCTTGAGGGTACCCCACAGGGAGGAATTCCCAAGTGCTCCTTCCTGGGTTCAAAGGGTTTTTTTTGCATTTGGGTGGTGGCAGCGTTTACCAAGCCAAGGTCAGATAGAAGCTGTAACCTGGGGAGTGTAATACAAGCCTGGAGTGGCACGTATTAATTTTTTAAATCCTTGCGGGCCCCCACTTCCTGCACTCAGAGTGACAGAGTGGGGATCCCAAAAAGACCAAAAAACCTGGTTTACATAACAAAATGTTACCGTGCTTGAATGTGATAGCAAAAACTGACCCAATGCTGAAGAGAACTTGGCAGTCATTGTAGACCTAGACAAATTGTGGGTGCTAACATGAGTGTGCACAATAGTGTTTGAGAATAATACCATTTTTGTAGCGCCGACCATTCCAGAAACTTGTGGAAGTGCTACCAGAAGGATGGGCACATATATGGCAAGACTGTTTTTTCTCATGCCCTGCATAACATGGGTCACAGGATGGTGTTACAGTCCCACTGAATTGCTAATGCTGAGCGTTTTAAATAGAAAAACATTATTTAAATTGGCTCATCCAGGGAATCGAACTGCTTCCTTCAAAGGAGCAGTTCATGATGTTGAAAGCATCAGCATGTTTAAGAACAGATTTGGTTTTGATTAGCTGTAAATCGAAAGAGCAGGTTGAGAAAATAGCATAGCAGGAGAGCACTGTGCCGATGATAGAAAATATGAGAAGAGCTGTGTGAACCCTGTGTGAAATGAGTGAATGTTAGGACTGGCAAGATTAGGCTTATTCTTTTTCTTTTCTTTTGGCTCAGCACCCTGGTGCCCAGCACCCTTCAAGATTTCTCCACAAGAGAATTTAATTTTCAACTATTATATCCAATAGACAAGGTATTCTTCCTTCTCCTTGTGCTGCCAGTTATTGCTGATATCAAAGGGATAGGCACAAATGGAAACATTTTATTGGCGATTGTAACCTTTCTGCCAGAAGCAGATTACGTGATGCATTTTGGAAGGAAAGTGCAGTACGGTGTCTAGCACCGGGCAAGCAATGCAATTGCTTCACTTTAGCATGAGACACCATACTTTTTAAAGATTATTAGTAACTTGGTTTTTGTGCAGCAATAGGTGAGAAAGGAGAGAACAATGTTTTTTATATTAAAGACAACCCTTGAAATAGTTCACTTGTATTGCTGCTTTTGCTAAGAAAGGATTACTTGGCTGTCACGCGCATCTGCATTTAAAAACTGTTGTAGTAAGAATAGAGGGGGCATTTGGGATCTCCAACTGTGCCCTGCATTCTCTGGAGACTAGTGGAAATAAACCATTGTGAGATGACAAAACAGCCAGACCACATGAGATGCGCAGTTTAGGAAGGTTACAACTGATGGATTTAATTGAGTATGAAATTGGGAAGCAGAAACTCAGTATTTATTTTTAGTGTATTGTAGGGTAATGTTTTCAAGGTATTTATCTATCTAAAATTCATACAGTATAGTTTAAAAGATTTAAAAGTTTACATTTAAATATTTAGTATTTTCTCAGGTCTCGTCTCTGCTAGGAGAATCACAAATTCATCTTTCTAATTTAGACTCAGGCGAGCACTTTCACTGCCATGTCATCCATTCTGCAGTAAAAACTTCTGCACCCTGTCTACCCTAAAGCATACACTGTTGGTAACACTGATGCAGCTATACCAGGGCTTCAAATGGCTATAAATGTCTTAATGTAAATAAAAGTGTCTTCATGGCAGAAAATGTTAAAAGCAAATCATGCAGGAACAATTGTTCTCTGATTTAATACATCTTCCTGCTACTGAATGAATGTGTGGGAACAAGGTGAAGTAACAGTTCAAGTGCTGAATGTGCTAACAGCTGAGATTTAAGGCAGTAATTACATCTGATGTTGAACAAGCAGGTAGCACAATGTCTTCTTCATAGTAAACAATTATGATGAGAAGGACTATCTTAATTTTGACAAGAAGACAATTGAAAAGGAAAAAAAACAGTGGGTCAGAATGAGGACTGGACTGTGTACAACACTTCGAAAACTAACTATGCTTATATTGAATAGATGTGTTCTGTTGTGGGAAAAATGAAACCAGTTGAACTATTTTAAAGTGCTACATGAACAGAGATATGAGAACTGATTCATCTTCTCATAGGTCTCACACCCTCAGATACTACAGTGATGATTATACAGATATGCAAGTCTAGAGAGCAGAAGTCATAGCAAGAATCTCACAAACCAAGCGCTACAGCAGAAGCTCAGTGATGTCAAGGGGAGTTTTGCATGCTGTGCCAGGAGAATATCTTAGTGGGGGTGGGACTCATTTCCCAGTTAATATTATTTTTGCCTTTGAAATACATTAGAGCTAGGCCTGAGTTACAAAGGTTAGTTCCATTAGGTCTCAACTTTCCCATAGTGCAAGGGTGTTTTGGGTCTGGATTCAAGTCTATTTCCAGTCATAATTTAAACACATTGCAGCCCTGGAATTAGACCGTTCTGGTTCTATTATCTCCATATGCCACCACCACCTTTCCCCCCTCCCCCCCCCTTCCATGGAAGTGGAGAACTCCGAGTTAAGAATACTGAACCTGTGTATTCAGAGAAAATAAATTCAGGTAAACATCTATTTCTCTTTATAATTCATGCAGGGGTTTAATAACATGTTTCACAGCAGATGACAGTTTACATTTACAAATACTAGTAAATAAGGCAGGATATTCCATATCATACAATTATCCAATGGAAATCAAGCATAGCACTAATGAAGAGTACTGTGGCCACCTTGAAGGTTTAAGCATGAGATTTTGATTGATTTTGTTCTATTGTTTAGTGGATGCCATACACTAGGGAGAAGGAGTGAGTCATAGAATCATAGAAGATTAAGGATGGAAGAGACCTCAGGAGGTCATCTAGTCCAATCTCCTGCTCAAAGCAGGACCAACACCAACTAAATCATCCCAGCCAGGGCTTTGTCAAGCTGGGCCTTAAAAACCTCTAAGGATGGAGATTCCACCACCTCCCTAGGTAACCCATTCCAGTGCTTCACCACCCTCCTAGTGAAATAGTGTTTCCTAATATCCAACCTAAACCTCCCCCACTTCAACTTAAGACCATTATTCCTTGTTCTGTCATCTGCCACCACTGAGAACAGCCGAGCTCCATCCTCTTTGGAACCCCCCTTCAGGTAGTTGAAGGCTGCTATCAAATCCCCCCTCACTCCTCTCTTCTGCAGACTAAATAACCCCAGTTCCCTCAGCCTCTCCTCGTAAGTCATGTCTTTTGAACTGGTCAGAGTAGCAACTGAATGCAGGGAGGCCGTGTCTGATGGGGGGGCAGTATTGGAGAAGGGCAGAAAAATGTCTAGTATTGTATGAGGTGCATAGGGAACAGAGCAGAGAATAAATGGGTGGCGGTAGGGAGAGAGTGCTAAGGGAGAAGCAAATCCAGGGAGCATGTTGAAGATGAGGAGGGAGGTTATTTTGCTGGAATCTAAATTCAGGCTCTCAGACTGCATGGTGATGAGGGCAGTATAAAAGCCTAGCTAGGTGGATAGATGGGATATCATAACCAGCTTTGTGGAAGATGTTGTAACTAGGGACCAAGTGGCTAGGCAGCAGTTCTGCAGAAAAGGACCTAGGGGTTACGGTGGACGAGAAGCTGGATATGAGTCGACAGTGTGCCCTTGTTGCCAAGAAGGCTAACGGCATTTTGGGCTGTATAAGTAGGGGCATTGCCAGCAGATCGAGGGACGTGATCGTTCCCCTCTATTCGACATTGGTGAGGCCTCACCTGGAGTACTGTGTCCAGTTTTGGGCCCCACACTACAAGAAGGATGTGGAAAAATTGGAAAGAGTCCAGCGGAGGGCAACAAAAATGATTAGGGGGCTGGAGCACATGAGTTATGAGGAGAGGCTGAGGGAACTGGGATTGTTTAGTCTGCAGAAGAGAAGAATGAGGGGGGATTTGATAGCTGCTTTCAACTACCTGAAAGGGGGTTCCAAAGAGGATGGATCTAGACTGTTCTCAGTGGTACCAGATGACAGAACAAGGAGTAATGGTCTCAAGTTGCAGTGGGGGAGGTTTAGATTGGATATTAGGAAAAACTTTTTCACTAGGAGGGTGGTGAAGCACTGGAATGGGTTACCTAGGGAGGTGGTGGAATCTCCTTCCTTAGAGGTTTTTAAGGTCAGGCTTGACAAAGCCCTGGCTGGGATGATTTAGTTGGGATTAGGTCCTGCTTTGAGCAGGGGGTTGGACTAGATGACCTCCTGAGGTCCCTTCCAACCCTGATATTCTATGATCTGATTCCTCATTGCAGATAAAAGGGGAAATTCTCACTTCTGTGCCAAGTAGGCCCAGAATCTGGAGTGTAGCTGGAATGGCAAAGAGGGAGTGGGGACGGGCAGAGATAGAGCTACGTCATTGCTTCTATGGCAGCCTTAGGGCTGTAATCGTTTCTGCGTGGGTTGAACCCCCTTTTTTCCCCCAAACAGAGACATCCTGTGAAGGGCTGAATGACTAAGGTACCCACATAGTCACAGATTTACAAACACCCCCAAATGTCCCACCAGGCATGTACATTAAACTCCTGCAGTGCTGAGCACCACAACACAACCTCAGTGCGGATCTCCTGTGTGGATTTCACTAGTCTCATCCCCTCCCTCCATGTACCCAGGGGCAGTCATGGCCAGGAGGGGAAGGGTGAAGTTAGCCCAAAAATGAATAATTGTTACATTTACTCAGTCTCTGGGTATTAGACATTTTAGGTTAAAGGGTTATTTTATGTGAAGTCTTAAGAGGCAGCTTTACAGGGTCAAATCCTGAGATCACTGAGCACCCACAATTCCTATTGATTTTAATTGGGTGTTGACAGTGCTCAGCATCTTTCAGGAACTGGCCTATCAACACTGATTTGTATAATATAATATGTCCAGGACAGGCACTCTGAGTCTGTCTTCTCTGTCCTGTTTTATGTAGCGATATGATAAACATTATATTGAATCTTAGTGATGATGAAAGACTGTCTGGTTTTAAGTACACTCGTTTACAGATTTAAAAAGGTCATTCAGAAAAAATAACAAGCTGTTCTGATAATGTGAAACAGGTGCACAAAATTAGAGAGCATCTAGAAGAGGCCATTAATGTAAAGCGCTGAAGATGTAAGTAACTGCATTTGCCAAGGACCCTTTAGGAAAGCTTTAATGAATCTGAAAATCTAACCAGAATATTAGTTGCTGTCTTGTGGGAAAGAGTTTTTGGTCACTGTAAGATGAGCTTGATCATTAGCAACGTCTGTCAGAATCACCTGAAATTCCACTGCAGGGAGCAATGATGGCACCATAGCAACAATGGAAATTTGTATTTTTCACTGGAGTGTATTAAATGGCCAAAAAAAGGACCCTTGGATGTGTTTGTGGAACTCAGAACAGAATGTAGTCTATATATTATGTAGGATTGATTCTCTCCTTCTCAGGAGAAATGGTTTTGTCACATGAGCAAAAAATGTATAAAAACTGCCTTGTAGAATAAAATATATAAAATTAAGCCCATTAACATCTTGAGACAGTATGAAGATTGTAATGAGACCAAGAAGTGGCACAGCAACCACAGGATATGCAATCAGAATTCAAATGAAATTCAGAATGTTAGACCAAATCTCTCCTTTTTTCTGAAATTAAAGCGAGATCCTGCCATGGACTTCAATAAGACCTGGAAGTAGAAATATAATTAGCATGTTGGTAGGAGACACCCATGGTCTGATGAAGAAATTAGATTAGGAACTCTGTGTATGCATTCCAGACCCAGTCTCTTCCTCAGGCCATGAGGATATATATACTTTTTTGTTATTCCCATAGAAAGATTTGTGACCAATCCTGTTCTAAGGAGAAAATCTAGGAACTCGTACCTAGCATTCTGCTTGGGTAGACCATGTGCTGAGCCTAGCAGCCTGCTAGGCAAGGCTGAGAGCTTCTTAACGAGGCTTTGTTCCCTAAGCCCTTTAGCACCCATCAACCCTTAACCAGGGGGCGGGACTATTCAGGAAGACCAGGGCTTTAAAAACCAGAGGAGCTAGCGAAAAGGAGCAGCTAACAGGGGAGTTTTGCGAGGGAGTTTAGAGGGGGGATAGATGCACTTAATATTCCTGAAACTTAAAGCCAAAAATACCCCCTGATAAAAACAGAACAACAACAAAGAAAATATCGTATTGCCTCTATATAAATCCATGGTATGCCCACATCTTGAATACTGCGTGCAGATGTGGTCGCCCCATCTCGAAAAAGATAAATTGGAATTGGAAAAGGTTCAGAAAAGAGCAACATATGAGGAGAGATTAATAAGACAGACTTTTCCGCTTGGAAAAGAGACGACTAAGGGGGGATATGATAGAGGTCTATAAAATCATGACTGGTGTGGAGAAAGTAAATAAGGAAGTGTTATTTATTCCTTCTCAAAACATAAGAACTAGGGGTCATCAAATGAAATTAATAGGCAGCAGGTTTAAAACAAACAAAACAAAGTCTTCACACGTCGCACGGTCAACCTGTGGAACTCTTTGCCGGAGGATGTTGTGAAGGCCAAGACTATAACAGAGTTCAAAAAAGAACTAGATACATTCATGGAGGATAAGTCCATCAATGGCTATTAGCCAGGATGCGCAGGGATGGTGTCCCTAACCTCTGTTTGCCAGACACTGGGAATGGGAGACAGGGAATGGATCACTTGATTGCCTGTTCTGTTCATTCCCTCTGAGGCACCTGGCATTGGCCACTGTCGGAAGACAGGATACTGGGCTAGAGGGACCTTTGGTCTGACCCAGTATCGCCGTTCTTATGGAGTGTTGCAGGGATCACATGAGAGAGACTGTGGAGAAGCTCTGCAGCCACTCTGGGTCAGTTACTTCTCCCCAATGACTCTTTGCTGCCCCAAGGTGACCTTGAGGGAGGGCAGGAGGATCTACTGAGCCGTGGATCCTCTGACCCCTCCCAGCTAATAAAGCAGACCCTCCTCATCCCAAATCCTGTGCAATAGGAAACACACCAGTCCTCCTCCCCAGGAAATCTTTGGCTATGAAGGTACTAATTGGATTTGCCCCCTAAATTAGGTCAGTGCAATCACTTTGAATTCAGTGGGGTTTCACCATGTAAAAGAGCAGAATGTGGGCAAATTGTGGGTTTGTTTTTATTAATTGTGTGAGTTTTCCAGCATGGTATGTAGGACTTAGTTGTATTTTACATTCAAGCAGAATTTCTCTTGGCATTTCATTGTGGTGTTCCTCTGTTTTATTGATTTGTTGCATTAATAGTTTTTGCATCTGTGATTGAAGCAAGTGCCTCAATCAGCAGGTTTCTAAGCAAGCTACTCCCTACTTGTGCCATCTACTGGCTGTCTCTGTTCTGTTTGTTATGGTTTTATTAGGGCTTGAAATGCAGAAGGACTGAGGGAGAATGCAGTTCCCCTTGTTAAAATAAATTATGTTACTAAATACAAACATAAGGCAAAAGGTTTCCCTAGTTCTATTATTATTATTATTATTAGTTTATTATTATTTTATTCAAGATATTTCTCTAATATAAATGAGATTTTTTTGTAATAATAATACCTAGCTTTTTATATAGCATTTTTCATCCATAGAAGAATACAAGATCCCTTTTAATTCTGTGTTCCCTGCATACCCAACATTCCCAATGACTCCTGGGAGTTTCCTTAATAAGACAGAGTAAATATGAAGGGCTTGAATGTACCTAATGGCACAGCCACATTGCCCCAAAGGGAGCACAAGCGGCCATTCTATCTTCTCCCAGGACTCTGTGGCATTGCAGAAGTAACGCACACACTGCTTTTGGGGTTTCCACTTACTACTCCAGTGTGGCCAGCCAGCTCCTTCGGTTGGTGTATAGGGGAGCTGTGCCATTGCCTCCTCTATGTTCCATCTCACTCTTTTTGTGGGGGACATGCCCTCCCAGGACAGTAAGCTCAGAGCAGCCCCTGTGCTCCCTCAGATGCAAACAGGGCCGACGAGAGGGCGGGGAAGCCGGTACAAATTACCGGGGCCCGGCGGTTCGGAAGTGGGCCCAGGGCCCGGCTTCCCCCCCCCCCCCCCCCCCCCCCCCCCCCCCCCCCCCCNACTGCAATTCTGCCTGGCCCTTATGCAGGTGTGGGGTGAGAAGGGGTTTCTCCCTCCCCACTGTGGACCCATGTAATGGCCAGGATTGGCCCTGATGGAACAGCAGTTCACAGGATGTGGTAAAATTCTTCTTTTTCTTGTTTCTAACCTGAATACGCTCTTGGTTTTGTTTTCATGTCAAGTCTTACTCTTTGATGACTAGCAGTATCCATGGAGTTTCCTTTTTGATCTATTATTTTGTTTCTGTTGTTGTTCAATGATCTTTGGAATGTACTCAACCCAACTAATGTCTGATTGATGATTCATGCTTGTTCCTGAATTGCACAGTTGTCTGTTTCTTTAAAAATAAAAAGGCCTCAGGGATTATAAAAAGGCCATTTGTCTCAATAAGTCTTTCTACAGTAGGAATCTACCGTAATCTTTTTAATAAGTCAGCAATTCAGTCTTTGCTTTTCAATTATTTTCTTGCATATAGAGTTTGTAGTTTACACAAGTCAATAGTTAACAAACGCCTATTTTACCATAGATTATAAAGCCAGAAGGGTCCCAGTGATCATCTAACGTGACCACCTGTGTAAAACCAAAGGCCATAGGGCTTTTCTGAATTAATTCCTGTTTGAACTAGAGCGCATATTTTTAGAAAAAATCCAATCTTGATTTAAAAATTGCCAGTGATGGAGAATCCACCATAATCCGTGGTAAATTGTTCCAGTGTTTAATTACCATCACTGTTAAAAATTAGCACCTTATTTCTAATGTGACCAAGATGGCGGCGCCACCCAGAGCTCCCGTCCCCAGGGTGCTCGTCTGAGTGAGGGCAGTGGCTGCCATGGAGGCCCGGGTGGAGGGAGAGGCCACTGCTGGGAGCCCCCCCAGCCTCTTCAAGCTGAGTGGGGTGGTGGTGAGCTACGCCATGGGGACCCTGGAGAGAGAGGTTTGGGGTAAAGGGGGTGTGGGGGTCCCAGGCCTGTCCCCGGGGGTGGGGGGCTCAGGCCTGCACAAATGCGGGGGGGGGGGAGGGTCGGGGTCCTAGGCCTGTCCCAGTGCAATGGGGAGGGGGGGTTTCACGTCTGTCCTAATGCAATTTGGGGAGGGATCGTCTGAGTCCTGGGCAGTGGGGGGGATGCTGGGGTGCGTGTCTTAGCCCTGTCCCTGTGTGTGTGTGTGTGTGTGTGTGTTGGGGGTGGGTCCTAACTTGGGAGGATGTCGCAAGTGTTTCATGGGGAGGTGGGGATCCCAGGCCTGTTCCAATGCAGCGTGTGTGGTGGGACCAGAGTTAGGTTTGTGACATCTGTGATGGCAGCACATCGAGCACTGAGTGCCCCAGAGTTACCAGGACATCCCCATCCCAAGGGTCTTTGTGAGGAAGATTTGATACCTATAAGGCATCACTGTGGAACCTGACTGGACCAACTTGTGCATGGGCACAATGGTGATGGGGTCTTGTCTCTCTACTTTAAGTGCAAGTGCCAAAATGCACATTTATGTGAACATAATCACGCACCAGAGTGTTACCCTAGTAGAGACTTCAGTCTCCATTTTATTTTGTTGTCTTTCTAAACTCTTTGCCAGAAGCTGGGAATGAGCGATAGGGGATGGATCACTTGATTACCTGTTCTGTTCATTCCTTCTGGGGAACCTGGCACTGGCCACTGTCGGAAGACTGGGCTAGGTGGATCCAGCGCCGGCTCCAGGGTTTTTGCTGCCCCAGGCAGAAAAAAAAAAAAAAAAAAAAAAAAAAATCGCGGTCCGCGNTACCCTAGTAGAGACTTCAGTCTCCATTTTATTTTGTTGTCTTTCTAAACTCTTTGCCAGAAGCTGGGAATGAGCGATAGGGGATGGATCACTTGATTACCTGTTCTGTTCATTCCTTCTGGGGAACCTGGCACTGGCCACTGTCGGAAGACAGGATACTGGGCTAGGTGGATCTTTGGTCTGACCCAGTAGGGCCGTTCTTATGACTTTGGCTAGCTTCAACTTCCAGCTACTGGATCTTGTTATATCTTTGTCTGCTAGATTGAAGAGCCCTCTATGATCAAATTTTACAATTAGGGTATGTGTGTTTTTTAGCTAGATGTCTGTAAATACCATTGTTATTGAGCTGAGCTTTTTCTGTTGATTTTTCTGTGCACAAATAAGGATGTGTACTGAGTCATTCATAAAAGAAAACTGATATTTATTCAGCTATATATCATTTTGTAGATGTACTTAAGCAATTATATTGTTAAGTGCCATAATATAGCATGGTGATTATAGGAATCTCCTTCATTGCATACTGTATAAACTAGTGCTGTGAGTTTGGCTTTCACAGGAATCTTAATATTGTTCTTTGTGTTTGTCATTTTGTAATGCCTTAAGGAGTCATTTACTTGCCAGAATAAATCTTGAGCTAAATAACTTGTATATCCAGCTTCAAGGAACTGAAAGGCTAGAAGAAGATCTGGTCTTGTATTTTTCCAGCCCAATATGTGGTTTCTAGAAGCATTAAAACTGAAAAATCTGAACCCAAATACAAATGTACATAATGGTACATTTATGTTTCACCTACCCAGTTCTCCATGCACAATGTATTGCTGCTGGTACTTTATCAGTTGTTGTTTTATGAATAAATACATTATATTTGGTATATTAAATAAACAGTTCTTCAAAAATGTTTCTGGCACGAATTGCCACACTAGAGTAGGCAGCATATACTTCTGATGCTTTGGCTGTTGCTGCTGTTTCAAGGCGAGTTGCTGTAGTCACACCCTATTCTGTTAGATAACAGCTTGGGGGTAACATTGTGACTCATTGCTTGTCAAGAAAAAAAATTCTAATTTTAATCTGAGTGGCTGAAGTGCAAAAAGTAACACTAAGTATATGCTTGGTGCCTGGTGTTTGGAAGGGGATGGTAGTATGTGTCACCACAGTAACTCTCTGTGCTTTTTGCTCAGCTGTTGGAATGATGTGAATATCATAACAATTAGAAAAAGGCCAAAGCCACAAAGTTCAGATCTAAGCAGACGTCCAGATCTGAATCTGGCTTGCCTAAAAGCTTGAGGATGCTTTTGTTCAGCCCATAATGGAGATAGGGCAGTAGCAAGTTTGGGGGGAGGTTGTTGAGATCCTCAATTTTTTGGTTGATCCTGATCATCCTGTCTCTAATAACAGTTCATTTCTGTACTGTAAGATTCTTATTCTCTCTCTGCAAGACCTCTCAAGTAGCCTGGCTTGCACTGGGATTTCTTTGCATATCCAGCTGCTCAAAAAAAAAAAAATCCATACAGTTCATAAGGGTGATGCTTCCAAATGCATAACTTAGCTCACAAAGAGAGAAAATATTAAAACCATAGTCACTGATTTTCTTCAAAAAGCCTTTTTTTAAAACCCTCAGGTCCCTTAGACATCTGTAGCTTTGCTGTCTGTCTTGCATACTTCACCAACCTTCCTGTGTCGTATCTCAGCAATGCCTCTCCTCATTTGCTGGAAATTAAGGTTGCTTTCAGGCATAACTCAAACCCTCCAGACAGAGGAAATAACATGTTTAATAAAACCTTAAAATAAGAAGTGAAGGGAAAAGTATCCTGTGTTCCTTGCCACCTTCACATTGCCTTCAATGCTGTCAATGATGCACTCACACAGCATATAAGGGTTTCACATCCAACTTCAACCGTCACAAAAAGAAATACACACCCTAAACTTCATCCAACTCACACTCTAATGCACAACCTTAACAGTGACCTCATGCCCTGTTGTATAACAGGTTGGCACATCTGATCAGCCTTCCTGTGTAGTAGCTCAGCAATGCCTCGCTTACTATTTATTTATTTTTACAGATGTCAAGAGCATGTTGTGCATTTTACAAGACAAATAGATAAATGAGCTCCCCACCCAAAAGAACTTAGTCCATCATTAGATAGGACAAGTGTAGGTAGCAGCCAGCTGGAAGGGAAGGAGGAGGAAGACCGGGATTACAGTAAGGAAATCCTCCAGGTACTCAGTTTAGGCAAGGTGGTTAAAATAAACGTTTTGGATTTTTTTTAAACTATTATTATTGTTTACTCACTTCCTGAATGAGGAGAGAGTAGTGGCTTGGTGGACCAGATTGGCTTACAATTATTCTGTCTACAATATTATAGCTTACAATTGGAGATATCACTTTTTTAGTTTAAATTGAACACCAGTTATAAAACACTGATCAAACTTTTCAAGAATCAGTTTTATGAAATAAATACTGAAAAACCAGAAAGGGGCAAGGTTTTTTTATAGAATCCATGCCCCCTTTTCATGAACTATGGGATCAGTTACATGCACCCATTATTACTTCCTATCCATGATTCCTGTTTCAGTTGTGCATAGCAGCGATGTGGTGAGCACTTGAGTTTTCTGTGGTTACACGCCATATGGGAATACAAACAAGAAATTAGATGGCTCCGCAAAAGTGTTATACATATTTATTTTAACATTTGTGTTTATTTCATTGCTAATGGAACAACTGATGTCTACTCAAATTTCTGCAGTCACAATTTAAGTAAACCTTTAGAAAAGAATGATCTAGGAAGTTGCAGGACACTAAAATAGCCAAAACAAACACCGCAAATAAATAAAAATATAGACCCAAAACTGACACCCGCATTAATAAACAGTAAAGTTACTGTATCTCAAATCATAGTCACAGCCATTGATTTCAATGGGACTATTTTCATATAAGGGGAACACAATTTAGCCCTGTATAATAACAATCAGGGTTTGACATAAACCTGAAAAAGCAAGAAAATAGTCTGAATTTATCCTTAATTCATTTTGGTTTTGCTTGGATATTGCAGCACAGATGGTATTTACATCAGTCAGACGGGTTCCAAAAACCCAACCAAAACAGGCCAACCTGCTTATTTTGGGAGTTTATGAGGGGTGTCTCCTACTAAAATGTCCAAAGTGACTTCAACCACATGCTGCAACAGCCAAGTTATAAACCCATAAGAAAGTGGGTGTATAATGGAAACGGTGACAGAAGATTTTAAATAAAAAACAAACTCCATTTTGCTCAACCTAGCAGTTTGAAAGTGGATGAGCTAAAGAAGTATTTCTCACAATGGTTAAGCTGTGAAATGTATTTGAAAGTGCAGGCCACAATCTTCAAACTTGGTTGCTTGAAATTAGGCACCTAAATAAGTGACCTGACTTCCAGAATTGTTGAGGATGCGTAACGTTGACTGATGTCCGTGGTTGGCTGCAGTGCGGATTACAGTGGCTGAACTGAGCTGCATACATTCTAAAGGGAAATATTACACTGCATATGGATAGCATAGTTCAAGTCCTTCACCATATTTGTACCTTCAAATGAGTATGGTGGGATTGGTATTCAGCTATTTCAGGCTTTCCTGGTACATATTCCCTAACAGTAAACTTTGTACCATGCTGAAGTCAACTACTTTATGTGCATATGTGTTAAGCCTTGAAAACCGTCTGTTAGCTCATATCTCATACTAGACACAGCTATTAACGCTGGGCCTGGACTAGCTTGTTCAGTAATGCTGTTCAAGGATGTCTACTGGATTGTGTGCATTTCATCTACATTACATGATTCTATGTTAACATTGTGAGGATCGCCCCTTGGGCTCAGCTAATTGAGATTAGTAAAAGGGAGTTGACCTTTCTCTCCAGGGTTACACGTGTGATAGGGTCGAGGAAAACCACGGGGCCTGGAGAAGTAACCTAGCAGCTCTGTATGGTATGTTGAGCTCAGCAAAGTTCAGACAGGAGGAAGAGAAAATATGTACAGTACGGGAAGGAGCTATGTTAACTTAGGGCAAAATCCTGCCCTATATCAGCAAAAGTGTATTTGAGAGTGAATTTGGAGGGCTGGAGCAATAGCAGCCACTCAGTGTTCAGGAGCCCTTCTGCTGATGCAGGACAGGGTGTATTCCTGTGTCCTCTTGCTTTCTTTAATACATCTGTGCTTAGGGTGACCAGATGTCCTGATTTTATAGGGACAGTCCAGATTTTTGGGTTTTTTCTTATATAGGCTCTTATTACCCACCCACCCCCACCCACCCACCCCCTGTCCTGATTTTTCACATTTGCTGTCTGGTCACCCTAAATGTTCTGGAGAGGGCAGGCCTTGCCACACACAGGTTGAAACCTCAAAAATAAATGCAAAACTCTGCTTCCTGTATTTGAAAGTTTTATGCTATGCTCTGAAAATACATATCAGCAAATGTGCTTGAAACAATGTGTTTTGTTCATAGCTTTGATGTGGAAAATGGCCCGTCACCAGGTCGCAGCCCGTTGGACCCCCAGGCCAGCTCTTCTTCAGGACTTGTATTGCATACCACTTTTCCAGGCCACAGCCAGCGCCGGGAGTCATTTCTTTACAGATCAGACAGTGACTATGACTTATCACCAAAGACTATGTCCAGGAACTCCTCTCTTCCAAGTGAACAGTGAGTATGAATCCAATGTACATCATTCATCACAATAATGAGACCAAGCACTTTACAAACATCTCTGTAATCTTCATAATACCCCAAAGAGGTAATTATGTATTTTATAGAGGGAGAGCCTGAGGCAAAGTGGTTTTTATGAAACAACCCAGGCCAAATCAGGAGTTCATGACCCCCCCCCAGCCATGTGCTTACAAGACTCAATGTTTTAGCCTATTAAATAAATGTTTCCCAGCTAGTAGAAGAGCATTGCAAATCAATGTTCTGAAATAGCATTGTTTTTGTAGTGCCTTTACATGTTACTTGTATGAAAATTGGTTCTTTTAATAGATGAGGTTCATTGTTATTTTCAGCCAAATTACCTAAATCACTTACCTTATATTTCAAATATATTCTTATGTTTTTATATGATACTTTGTTTTTTTTGTAATGTATGGTTAATATAATACAGTGAAGACCATGTTAGAAAACGTGTATAGATGGATGGATAGACAGGATTGGTAAAAAATGTCATGTAGATTAAATAGGTTTACTTGATGTGCAGTCTTTTAGTTTAAAGTGTACATTTTAACATTTTTCTGTTGCCTTTTTCTTGGTGGCTTGGTAGGAGACCACATGTGAGTNAGGGTTTCACATCCAACTTCAACCGTCACAAAAAGAAATACACACCCTAAACTTCATCCAACTCACACTCTAATGCACAACCTTAACAGTGACCTCATGCCCTGTTGTATAACAGGTTGGCACATCTGATCAGCCTTCCTGTGTAGTAGCTCAGCAATGCCTCGCTTACTATTTATTTATTTTTACAGATGTCAAGAGCATGTTGTGCATTTTACAAGACAAATAGATAAATGAGCTCCCCACCCAAAAGAACTTAGTCCATCATTAGATAGGACAAGTGTAGGTAGCAGCCAGCTGGAAGGGAAGGAGGAGGAAGACCGGGATTACAGTAAGGAAATCCTCCAGGTACTCAGTTTAGGCAAGGTGGTTAAAATAAACGTTTTGGATTTTTTTTAAACTATTATTATTGTTTACTCACTTCCTGAATGAGGAGAGAGTAGTGGCTTGGTGGACCAGATTGGCTTACAATTATTCTGTCTACAATATTATAGCTTACAATTGGAGATATCACTTTTTTAGTTTAAATTGAACACCAGTTATAAAACACTGATCAAACTTTTCAAGAATCAGTTTTATGAAATAAATACTGAAAAACCAGAAAGGGGCAAGGTTTTTTTATAGAATCCATGCCCCCTTTTCATGAACTATGGGATCAGTTACATGCACCCATTATTACTTCCTATCCATGATTCCTGTTTCAGTTGTGCATAGCAGCGATGTGGTGAGCACTTGAGTTTTCTGTGGTTACACGCCATATGGGAATACAAACAAGAAATTAGATGGCTCCGCAAAAGTGTTATACATATTTATTTTAACATTTGTGTTTATTTCATTGCTAATGGAACAACTGATGTCTACTCAAATTTCTGCAGTCACAATTTAAGTAAACCTTTAGAAAAGAATGATCTAGGAAGTTGCAGGACACTAAAATAGCCAAAACAAACACCGCAAATAAATAAAAATATAGACCCAAAACTGACACCCGCATTAATAAACGGTAAAGTTACTGTATCTCAAATCATAGTCACAGCCATTGATTTCAATGGGACTATTTTCATATAAGGGGAACACAATTTAGCCCTGTATAATAACAATCAGGGTTTGACATAAACCTGAAAAAGCAAGAAAATAGTCTGAATTTATCCTTAATTCATTTTGGTTTTGCTTGGATATTGCAGCACAGATGGTATTTACATCAGTCAGACGGGTTCCAAAAACCCAACCAAAACAGGCCAACCTGCTTATTTTGGGAGTTTATGAGGGGTGTCTCCTACTAAAATGTCCAAAGTGACTTCAACCACATGCTGCAACAGCCAAGTTATAAACCCATAAGAAAGTGGGTGTATAATGGAAACGGTGACAGAAGATTTTAAATAAAAAACAAACTCCATTTTGCTCAACCTAGCAGTTTGAAAGTGGATGAGCTAAAGAAGTATTTCTCACAATGGTTAAGCTGTGAAATGTATTTGAAAGTGCAGGCCACAATCTTCAAACTTGGTTGCTTGAAATTAGGCACCTAAATAAGTGACCTGACTTCCAGAATTGTTGAGGATGCGTAACGTTGACTGATGTCCGTGGTTGGCTGCAGTGCGGATTACAGTGGCTGAACTGAGCTGCATACATTCTAAAGGGAAATATTACAGTGCATATGGATAGCATAGTTCAAGTCCTTCACCATATTTGTACCTTCAAATGAGTATGGTGGGATTGGTATTCAGCTATTTCAGGTTTTCCTGGTACATATTCCCTAACAGTAAACTTTGTACCATGCTGAAGTCAACTACTTTATGTGCATATGTGTTAAGCCTTGAAAACCGTCTGTTAGCTCATATCTCATACTAGACACAGCTATTAACGCTGGGCCTGGACTAGCTTGTTCAGTAATGCTGTTCAAGGATGTCTACTGGATTGTGTGCATTTCATCTACATTACATGATTCTATGTTAACATTGTGAGGATCGCCCCTTGGGCTCAGCTAATTGAGATTAGTAAAAGGGAGTTGACCTTTCTCTCCAGGGTTACACGTGTGATAGGGTCGAGGAAAACCACGGGGCCTGGAGAAGTAACCTAGCAGCTCTGTATGGTATGTTGAGCTCAGCAAAGTTCAGACAGGAGGAAGAGAAAATATGTACAGTACGGGAAGGAGCTATGTTAACTTAGGGCAAAATCCTGCACTATATCAGCAAAAGTGTATTTGAGAGTGAATTTGGAGGGCTGGAGCAATAGCAGCCACTCAGTGTTCAGGAGCCCTTCTGCTGATGCAGGACAGGGTGTATTCCTGTGTCCTCTTGCTTTCTTTAATACATCTGTGCTTAGGGTGACCAGATGTCCTGATTTTATAGGGACAGTCCAGATTTTTGGGTTTTTTCTTATATAGGCTCTTATTACCCACCCACCCCCACCCACCCACCCCCTGTCCTGATTTTTCACATTTGCTGTCTGGTCACCCTAAATGTTCTGGAGAGGGCAGGCCTTGCCACACACAGGTTGAAACCTCAAAAATAAATGCAAAACTCTGCTTCCTGTATTTGAAAGTTTTATGCTATGCTCTGAAAATACATATCAGCAAATGTGCTTGAAACAATGTGTTTTGTTCATAGCTTTGATGTGGAAAATGGCCCGTCACCAGGTCGCAGCCCGTTGGACCCCCAGGCCAGCTCTTCTTCAGGACTTGTATTGCATACCACTTTTCCAGGCCACAGCCAGCGCCGGGAGTCATTTCTTTACAGATCAGACAGTGACTATGACTTATCACCAAAGACTATGTCCAGGAACTCCTCTCTTCCAAGTGAACAGTGAGTATGAATCCAATGTACATCATTCATCACAATAATGAGACCAAGCACTTTACAAACATCTCTGTAATCTTCATAATACCCCAAAGAGGTAATTATGTATTTTATAGAGGGAGAGCCTGAGGCAAAGTGGTTTTTATGAAACAACCCAGGCCAAATCAGGAGTTCATGACCCCCAGCCATGTGCTTACAAGACTCAGTGTTCTGGCCTATTAAATAAATGTTTCCCAGCTAGTAGAAGAGCATTGCAAATCAATGTTCTGAAATAGCGTTGTTTTTGTAGTGCCTTTACATGTTACTTGTATGAAAATTGGTTCTTTTAATAGATGAGGTTCATTGTTATTTTCAGCCAAATTACCTAAATCACTTACCTTATATTTCAAATATATTCTTATGTTTTTATATGATACTTTGTTTTTTTTGTAATGTATGGTTAATATAATACAGTGAAGACCATGTTAGAAAACGTGTATAGATGGATGGATAGACAGGATTGGTAAAAAATATGTCATGTAGATTAAATAGGTTTACTTGATGTGCAGTCTTTTAGTTTAAAGTGTACATTTTAACATTTTTCTGTTGCCTTTTTCTTGGTGGCTTGGTAGGAGACCACATGTGAGTGGAGAAATTGGCGTCATTAGACACACTTTCCATGCTTTTAAATGAAGGCAGGTAACCAAATCTGTGTGCCAGTAATTATATTCCAGCAACTGAATACCTCTTATTAGGCAAAGGCATCAAAATTCATAACGTTATATGGAGGGAAAAAATTGAGAATTTTTCAAGTGAATTTAATTCTGGGGAAAGGTGCCAGAAATTGAAGATTCTTTCTATAGATCAGATCGAGCAAGAGTGTGCTGCAGTCCCAGTTTCCCCATGCAGCTCTGCTCATCTTCCCATGACCAGCAGGAACTGTCTCAAGGCAGCTCAGCTACTGGAGGGTAGTTCATTCTTCATGTCTAATCAGTTTTTAGTCTCGTTACAGAGACTACCAAGGCTGTGCCAACTAGTGCCAACCGTTAGGGCAGGTTTTAAGATAGAACTCCTGTTTGAGACCGTGAACTCATTTCATGGGTCAGTTAAGAAGCCACCCAATGGTGGCTATTGAAGATGAGATTGGATCTGCTGACCTTGCACTCAGTGTCTATATCCAGTTACCAGTTGGCATTAATTTATAAAATAGGTGGTGGTTTCATAAGAAATGGTCTCATAATTAGAAATGGGGGACAGTAAATAGGTAAAGTATAATGGATTATAATGTGTTTTTGTTTTTCATGAGTGTGAAGGATCTCTCAGACTTCTGTAGAGTTTTAATGGAAGCTTATAGGATTTTTATAAGCATTTCTAAAGGGACTTGTGGAGTACCATAGTAATTACTAGCGGAGGGGCTATATAAACCTTAGACACAAAAGTTTCAAAATTAATTAAAGGAATTGGGCCTTTATTTCATTTCTAAATATTAACCTATTGCCTATTTTAGAGCAGAATTAAGCCATATTCAGTCCTAAAAAATTGGTTTAATGCACACACAGGAAGTTATGTATAAATGCCATGACCTGAGAAAATAAGAACGTTGGATATATGTGGTGTTATCAGGAACATGTATAAATTCAAAATGTCAGGCATGGGCTCTTAATGTGAGAGCAAATAAATTTACAAATTAAGAACAGCATTTATGCTCCATTAAATTCAAAATCTGTCTTTTTTCTCTAAAAACAAAGTTAAATAGATTATTATGAATTATAAATATTTTATAGTGTAATAGAAATCTAAAAGTTAGCAAGATGGTCCAGCTATCATGAGAAATACCTACCAAAAAAATCTCTAGCTATAGTTAGCATTTAGCAAATATTTACATAAGAGACTGTAACATCTCTAAATTATGTAAATAATATATTATAAGCTAATATGTTTTACATTTGACAAAAATTATAATTATCTGCTGAAGCAAAAGGATTTGTTGTAATGGCTAAGGTCAATCAATGCAAATCTGCATACTAAAGTATGTGTACTATAAAAAGCGTGGTATGATATGTACTCAACTGGATAAAATGCTCAGTACATATTTAGTTGATTATAAACACAAATACATAATATTTACCAAAAAACCCCACCAAAGATGATAATGCATTTTGCACAGTACATATTCTCTAATCTTCCATGATGAAAATCCACAGACAAGAAACTGTTTAAATAACATTAAAGGCTGTGACACGAATCAACAAAAGCCAGGAAATTCAAAGATGACCTTTACTCAGACTGTTATGCTTTTTTTTCCATCACAGTATGAGTGAGCCACCTTAACCTTGAATTTCCTGGCATTTATTGCCTTGTGTTACCAAAACTGAGCAGTTGTTCCAGCTTCAGTTGTTTTTGGTCTATGAACATGCACTGTGACTAGGGGACCTTTCCATCAGGAGCAACCTTTTATGTAATTTAAAGAAACAGTATGTGTAGTGTCAAGTATCAGAGGGGTAGCCGTGTTAGTCTGGATCTATAAAAGCAGCAAAGAATCCTGTGGCACCTTATAGACTAACAGACGTTTTGCAGCATGAGCTTTCGTGGGTGAATACCCACTTCTTCGGATGCAAGTGCACTTGCATCCGAAGAAGTGGGTATTCACCCACGAAAGCTCATGTTGCAAAACGTCTGTTAGTCTATAAGGTGCCACAGGATTCTTTGCTGCTTTTACAGTATGTGTAGTAAAGCTTTATTTTTGAATAGTGGGGCTATATGAGAAAACATTGCATTGTAAAATGCTCTTTTTCGAATTTGAAATTAAACTGTATTAGATATAAATATTTATATTTGCTCATAAATATTAAGGAGTCAGTTTTTAGTTCCAGCCTTGAGTTTTGCTTACACAAGTTAGGCAGTTGAGTACCCAGCTTCCCAAGTTGAATATGCATATATTGTGTTTGTGTGTACTGAATGGGTGCCCACCCACTTTAGTAGATACATCCATTTGCTAGCAAGCAAAAGTTGCAGCATAAAATAAAAGGCTAGCATAATGCTTGGTTTGGCTGACTGTACATTAGTGATTACATTCTGTGCAGAATTTTTACATCATACAATTTGATGAGTATGTGTATGTACTGTACTAAAATACTGATAATTATTCTCTGACATACGATTCACACTTTTTTCATTTATTTTAGACATGGAGATGACTTGATTGTTACACCTTTTGCACAGGTAAATTTCAAATAGTCTCTTTGTTTATACTATAAATTGATTGATTGAATGGAATAGAACGTTGTCCTTCAGCATCTATGCTCCTATATTAATATATATATTGAAAATGTGCATGTTTGTAAAAAAAAAAAATTAAATATTATATGTTTTTGTTTACTTTAGGTCCTGGCAAGTTTACGAAGTGTGAGAAATAACTTTACGTTATTGACAAATTTGCATGGAACATCAAACAAGTAAGCTTTCTGCTTTTAATTAAATTTGTTTTTAAGTACAATATATACATGTTGGGCCATATTTTCAATCTGAATTCAATCCAGTTTCCATTTGTTCAGGCACAATTTTCCACCTGCTAAGAACTGTGTCTGTAGTTTTGTCCATGGGATGAAGTTCAAGAAAAATATTCATATTTAGATCATAACCTTTTTGGTTCAGGACTGTCTGTCACTCTGTTTGCCTGGTGCAGTGGGACCCAAATTCTTGGTTGGTCCCCAGGCATTACTGTAATAAACATAATTACTACTACTACTATGTCTAACTACTAATATTTGTGCTTGTTGTTCAGTGCATATGCAAAAATGAAGATTAGTGCTGGAAAATTGGCCCATTGTGAGAGTATCTAATGCAGAGGCATGAGTATGTTCTAACACTTAGAAAATTACCTGTTAACTCATTTGTATGGTACTTCAAAACTTTTATCTACTAGATGGCGAACTTCACTGTAATTTATGTCAAATAAAGTTGTACAAATATAAATCTCAGGATGATAAAATAACTCGCAGTACATTTGGGAATATATTTTATTATGGCATTTACATTTACTAGTATTGATTGTATATGAATATTGATATTTGAAACCAGAAGAATTGATTATAATTAATGGTGAACAAAATGCAAAGAATTCTCCTATCTGGTGCAGATAAGTCTCTAAAATTGGAATGCAAATAGAAAGCTTATCAGCACCTTTGGAAGTTTTGTTCCTCTTCTTTGAGTCCCATCCTTGGCCATTCCTTCTCCATCCGTTCTTGCAGATCAGTTGATTCCTTCCCTTTTATTTTCATTTCTTCCCCTTCCCCTTTCCCAAACCTGCCTGCTGCCATTCCTGCCTCTCTTCATCTGAAAACAATGCATTGGCTCCCAGGGAGAGTAGGAATTAGAACCAGGTGACTGAGCTGAATGGGGTCAGGTGATGGAGCAGCTGGAGCTGATGGTCCTTTGTGTGTGTGAAGAGAACAGCCTTGGAACAAAGCAGCCCAGGAGCCACTTCCGCTTTAAGAGGGAGAAGAAGGGATTCAGGAGCGGAGCAGCCCAAACAATATTAACTGTCTCTGTTCAAGTAGGGGGAAGGCAGAAAAGCCCGGGTACTGCTGCTCTTTGGTCAGGTTGGAGTGAGGGCACAGAGTGGCTGAAGATAGAGCAATTCCCAGGAAAGGAGACAGGTGGGACATCATCCTATGCTGAGCCTAGAAAGATATCCCAGTAAGCCTGCAGAGCCTTTTTTTTTTTTTTTTCCTTCTTTTTTTTAAGCTTCTGCATGCAGTTTCCAGCAGCAACAGCAGAGAGCACCAGCGTGATTCTTCCAGCACAGGGGACTGTTTTTCTCTCCCCATCCTACCTTGGACCTATCCATTATTTAATGCTGCCCCTGGAAAGAGCTTGGTCTTTGAGAGGAGGGGGAGGTCTGTACAGTGAGGGGCCTGAGCTCTGGGACCTGCATTCTAGGCTATCACAGGCTGACCCCAGGCCCTCCTCTCCTTTCCTTTTTCCCTGCCCAAGAGGCAAAGAACAAGCCTTTTCCCAGAGTGCCAGCCTTGAGGAGGAGGAGGAGAAAGCTCCTGGCCTCAAGGAGAGTGGGAGAGAAGAACCCGCTGGTTCCTGGTGGGGCAGAATCTCCAGAGAGAGAGGGGCTGGATATAATTGGGGACAGAAGGGAATGCTGAGTGATGGTGAGCAATTGTGAAGGGGCAACTGATGGACTTGAGTGATTTGTGGGAAGCAAGAGGATGCTGCACACTAGTGTCTTCAGAAAGAGAGAACCATGCACTGGAAAGTGCTCCTGGGACTGACTTCTGATCCCACCTACTCTCTGCCCCTGACTGAGCTAGCTCTTCATCTATCTGCAATGCTGCCCCTAACTTAGTAACCCTATCTGGCATGATAAACAGAAAAAAAGGTTAACTAGGAGGGGAGGAAGAAATAATATTTATAAACTATCATTTTAAAAAGATGAGTTATCATCCAGTTTGCCACTCTGGATTTCCCAGCCTTTTATTAGAAGCACAGTATGCTGTTTCAGACCAGACCCATTAGTCACATTTGACTAATCTGTAGGACCGACCAATATACTTTTCAGTCATTTATTAAAGAAACTGCTCCTCATATATATATATATATACACACACACACACACACACACACACACACACACACACACACACACACGCTAGAGAGGCAGTTTCATTAGTACATGACTGAAAACGATACATAATATCAGATGAAAATATATTTACAAGTAAAATCCAGAGTAGTACGTACAATCAACTTAATTTTAAATCTAAAGTGCTCAGCATGTTAATTTTCATTTTAAGATTTTTTTTTTCTGATGTGGAGTAGAAAGCATTGGAACCAAGTAAAATGTTCTTTTAACTCCCTTGTCCTGAACATTTTCCATCTTGCTTAGCCTTTTATATTGCCCCAGTCATAGTGATCATTTGTTTGTGTTCTGCTTTGAAATAGCCACTTCATATGAAGTCACCATTATATCACTTCTGGGTTAGTCAGGGGTATCGTTGAAAAGTACTATCTGGTAGGTCCTTGGAATTTTGCTCTTGGAATTGTCTGTTTTAGGTGACACCTATTAAGTTTCTCTAACATTTTCTGACACAGTATCCCACTTTCATTTGCATATAACTTTGAAAACTTTAATCTTCCAGTGTAAAATTTCCCATAAAGATGTCTGCCTTGGTGGTATATATATTTATTTATTTTTTAAATTTTTTTAAGTTTAAAGTTTTTAAACAAGCCATTTTCAAGAGGGAGGGTAGATAAAAATTGATAGTTCTGGTTAGGTTTTAAAAAAAAGGTTTCAGATCATTTTTGAACAGCTGTAGCGTCTCAAAGGTTTGGAGTCGCAATCTGCAGTTCGGCAGGGGTGGTAACCTTGAAGTCCGAGAGTTTTGTCTTTCCTTGTTCTTGTGAATATAATCCCAGACTGGTCTGAGTTATAAACCATGGAAAATCATTATTTGCACAACTAAAATAGAACTCCTTCGCTTAAAACATTATATATCAAACACTCCAAATTGGTGGCTGTGTGTGTTCACTTCTCAGGACCTGTGTACTTCCTGCATTGTTTCCAAACAACTGCACAGAACGGGACATAGGCAGAATGCATCCAGACCCTGCTCCTCCCCATCAAAATATCCTTTGGCTCAGAGGGAGGAACACTGGGCGGTGCAATTTTGTAGTATAAACTTGAATTTTATATCCGGGATGGGTCACTATTATAGAGCTGTAGGTCTCTTTTTCATCCAACTTAGGTGGTTTGCCTTTTCACCACTAGGTTGTGATAGAGGCCAGGATGAAAATAACACGGAGTTGTGCTGGTTACATGGGGAAGCAGAATTATGATGATTTTGCAGGGATGGTGACTGTCCCCTTAATTAACAGGAATTTACCCCTTTTCAAAGAGGGTTGTGATTTGGGGGCAGATTTTCCAATGAACTCGGGAGTCAGATTTTCAAGTGCTCAGCACCGACAGTTGGGGGCAGATTTTCAAAATAATTCAGCATCCAACATACTCCCCAAAATGCTGAACTCTTCTGAGAGTCTAGTTGCATATTTAAATTCCCCACAGGGGAGCTGAGCTCTTGAAAATCTGACTCTGTTTTGTGGGTGCTGAGCCCTTCCAGAAATTCTGGTTGTAGGGATTAATTTGGTCCCTCCTTGCCTCTGGAGCACTAGGTGACATTGGCTAAAAATGAATTTTTCCATGTATACTTTGGAAAAAGATTGCACCATTTCGCTCTAATGTGAACCTTGCCAGGCCATCTAGCTCTTCGTGACCTCCAGAGTTACCTAGATCTTTGTGACCTGCAGATTGGATTACAGTAATGTGCCCTACTTGGGGAGCCTGTAGCTACAACTGCAGCTGAATGAAGCAGCTCACTTGTGTTTTTAGCTTCAGGGAGCTCATTACACTAGTGCTCAGAAGACACACTGTCTCCTTATTTGCTTCCAGGTGGAGTTTAAGGTGTGGAAAGTGATCTTTAAAGCCATATAAGGCTTGTATTTCCCGAGAGACAGATCTTGATTCAGGAGTTCAGTGCCCCCATTTGTTGGAGAGAACCCGAGTTTGCTGACCTTCAGGGCATTTCTGAGCTAGCGGGATGATTGTGGCAAAGGTAGTGAGGGATGATGGTACTGATCTTTTTGTAGCTAACTGGTGTATGTTCTGTTCATAATTTACGTATGTGTAGCTGGAAGGCATGAGATGTGTGGATTTTTTAAAACTAAAAAGAGAGATTCCAAATTCTTCATCAACCACTAATTTCACTTTGCAGTGTTTTGGGATTCTAGTGAGCATGAAAGGTATTTCATACCTGAAGAAGAAGGCAAACCACATAGTTTAATGATAATACTGTATAAATGTTTTATTCTTTATTCCTCAACAGGAGGTCTCCAGCAGCAAGTCAGCCACCAGTCTCCAGAGTTAGCCTGCAAGGTATGAATGTGATTTGTAATCACTTGAAAGTTTCAAAGTAAACTGTATGTCCCTTGTTATATATCATACTGTTAAAACTGTGATCTCTTATTTTATAAGATATCTTGCCTGATTCTCCTCTCACTGATGTAAATTAGATATACGTAATCAGGCCCATATTTTTATATATATAGTCTCGTTCTTATTTTTACCCTTTATGTGCAAGAAGAACATTGTAATTTTGGGCGGCCAGCCACGGCTGCAGAAGGTATTAATTTGTTATCCTTAGGATTCCCTATTCTATATAGGCCTGGACAGGCCCTATCTGACAAAACTTAAACAGGCTCAGACATAGCTATATATTTTACATTTGTTTTCATTTCAGTTTGTTTCCATTGGAACTGCATAAGAGCTAAAATCAAAAGTTAAATCCTGAAGACCTTTTTCAGGCAAAATTCCTATTGTCTTCATTAGAATGTTCTGGAGTGTTTTAAAAAAATCTTTTATTCAGTGACAGAGAGTGCATGCCAGTGGATTGAATTAATTCTTATTAATTAATTAATTCACTGGGACCAGATGGCATTCACCCAAGAGTTCTGAAAACTCAAATGTGAAATTGTGGAACTATTAACTGTGGTTTGTAACCTGTCCTTTAAATCAGCTTCTGTACCCAATGACTGGAAGATAGCTAATGTAACGCCAATATTTAAAAAGGGCTCTAGAGGTGATCCCGGCAATTACAGACTGGTAAGTCTAACGTCAGTACTGGGCAAAGTAGTTGAAACAAGAGTAAAGAATAAAATTGTCAGACACATAGAAGAACATAAATTGTTGGGCAAAAGTGAACATGGTTTCTGTAAATGGAAATCATGTCTTACTAATCTATTAGAGGTTTCCGAGTAGCAGCTGTGTTAGTCTGTATCAGCAAAAAGAACAGGAGTACTTGTGGCACCTTAGAGACTAACAAATTTATTTGAGCATAAGCTTTCGTGGGCTACAGCCCACTTCTTCGGATGCAGGTGGCAATTTTGCAACAGAAAAGCTTCAAAAACAGACTCCAAGGAGAAGCTGCTGAACTTGAATTAATATGCAAACTAGATACCATCAACTTAGGTTTGAACAGAGACTGGGAATGGCTCGGTCATTACACTAATTGAATCTATTTCCCCATGTTGAAGTAGCCTCACACTTTCATGTCAACTGTCCGAAATGGGCCATCTTGATTATCACTTNAGGGAAGATCCTTTCATGGATTGAGAACTGGTTAAAAGACAGGGAACAAAGGGTAGGAATAAATGGTAAATTTTCAGAATGGAGAGGGGTAACTAGTGGTGTTCCCCAAGGGTCAGTCCTAGGACCAATCCTATTCAACTTATTCATAAATGATCTGGAGAAAGGGGTAAACAGTGAGGTGGCAAAGTTTGCAGATACTAAACTGCTCAAAATAGTTAAGACCAAAGCAGACTGTGAAGAACTTCAAAAAGATCTCACAAAACTAAGTGATTGGGCAACAAAATGGCAAATGAAATTTAATGTGGATAAATGTAAAGTAATGCACATTGGAGAAAAAATAACCCCAACTATACATGCAATATGATGGGGGCTAATTTAGCTACAACTAATCAGGAAAGAGATCTTGGAGTCATCGTGGATAGTTCTCTGAAGACGTCCACGCAGTGTGCAGAGGCGGTCAAGAAAGCAAACAGGATGTTAGGAATCATTAAAAAAGGGATAGAGACTAAGACGGAGAATCTTGAATACTGCGTCCAGATGTGGTCTCCTCATCTCAAAAAAGATATACTGGCATTAGAAAAGGTTCAGAGAAGGGCAACTAAAATTATTAGGGGTTTGGAACGGGTCCCATATGAGGAGAGATTAAAGAGGCTAGGACTTTTCAGCTTGGAAAAGAGGAGACTAAGGGGGAATATGATAGAGGTATATAAAATCATGAGTGGTGTGGAGAAAGCCACTAAGGAAAAGTTATTTACTTGTTCCCATAAAAGAACTAGGGGCCAGCAAATGAAATTAATGGGCAGCAGGTTTAAAACAAATAAAAGGAAGTTCTTCACACAGCGCACAGTCAACTTGTGGAACTCCTTGCCCGAGGAGGTTGTGAAGGCTAGGACTATAACAGGGTTTAAAAGAGAACTAGATAAATTAATGGAGGTTAAGTCCATTACTGGCTATTAGCCAGGATGGGTAAGGAATGGTGTCCCTAGCCTCTGTTTGTCAGAGGGTGGAGATGGATGGCAGGAGAGAGATCACTTGATCATTATCTGTTTGGTTCACTCCCTCTGGGGCACCTGGCAGTGGCCACTGTCGGTAGACAGGATACTGGGCTGGATAGACCCTTGATCTGACCCAGTATGGCCATTCTTATGTTCTTAAACACATGTAGTTTATTGTCCAAATTACCTCAAAGCAGTGTTCAGACTTAGAGAATATTATAGAAGTTTCATGGACACAGTGATTCATGACTGTTGAAGATGAATGCCCCATTTGCTGCTGTTGTAGGTAATTGTTATTGAACGCTGCACCTTATTGCTACAGAGTAACAGCCCCTACATTAACAAAAGGTTTCATTTAGCCGTTACTGTCAGGGCTGACCCTAGGCATTTTGCTGCTCTGTGTGTTCACCTCTCTTTCCCCACCCTCCACTAATCCATCTCTTGAATCCCACCCCAAGTTTTATAGGGTTATTTAACATTTTCCCATTAATATTTCTCTGATTGTGGTTTTAGATTCACTTGTTCCTTCTTTTTCCCTTTTCATTCACTCTTTCTTGGTGAATCTTTTCCTCCTTTTTGTCTTCCTGTTTTGCCCTCAGAAAAATTTCCCTTAGTGTATACTTTTCCATCATTGCGATTCCCTCTGTCCATTCCACTTTTCCCAGGTTTTGTTTTTACCAGTCTCTCTGCCTGCCTCTCTCTCTCTTCTTCCCAGTCACTGCCTCCTTTCTTTTTTTCACTTTCCAGACATTCCTATTATATATCCTAACTGCTCCCCTTCACGTGTACCCTATCATTCAGACTTGTGCACACATGCTTCTTCCCCCTCAGAGACCAACACAGAAGGGTTCTGGGTTCTCTTTGGTCTTGGAGGGGAATAATATTGTCAAGTCTCCAGAAGGAGTGCACCAATCAGGGCTCACACTGCCACGGTTAGTCTTACCACACAGAGCAAAGTGAGTCCCAATCAATAGTTCAGCACCTGTTCTACCACAGTCTCTGCTGGGGTTGGGGGCAGATGAGAGAGGAGTGTGCAGTGGCTGCTTTGGGCCAAAAGAGGAGCAGCAAAGGGAGGCAGAGGGTGAGAGCAATCCTTTCAGGTGACAGGAGAGCAACGGAACATAGGTGAAGAAGCAGACAGAGGGATCAGCTACTGGGGTGTGGGAGGCAGAAGGAGGAAGCCGCATCTTGAAGGGGATTTGTTTATTTTTGCCAGGTGTGTTTATTGTCTGTTTCCCCACACACACCCCATCTTGCCAATGGAAGCAGAAGCATGGTGCACCTGTAGGGCAGGGACAGCCCTGTTTGCAGCATATGAAGCTTTATTTCCTACCAGTAAATAGATGTGGATGTGAAACTATTCATTCATAAAATTTTATCTTCTCATTTTCAGTAATTATGCGCAAGGAGTGACTGCTAAAGGGTGATTTTTCATATTGGGTGCTATTCAGTGGCGGCTGGATTAATAGCTAACATAGTCATTTGATTTTTCCTAATATGATCCATATTTTGTGGTATAGAAATATTTATTATATTGGAGACTTTTCTGGCAGGTTAGTCAAAAAATAACTAATGCCTCTAATGCGAAAGCCTCTAATGCAGTGTTCACATATGATCTTAAACTCCTCATTTGCTCACTGTGATAATCCTATCTGAATGCTGTGACTAAGAGGAACACAATTCACCACTTTTATCTGTAAATTATGATTTTAGTAGGACTTTTGTCTCATATGCCTTATGAGAAAGTCCTATGCAATTTAATAGAGAATGATAACCTTACCATAGAATTTTTGTATACCACTTACAGAATCTTACAGCAAGGATATCATTCTCTGTTCAATTCTGTACATACTGTATTTAGAGTAATTTCTATAGACCCCTATTTCTGCATTTACAGAGAAATTATAGGGATTTGTACTGTTGCCAACTCTTGAGATTTTATCATGAGCCTCATGATATTTGGCATTTTGCTGAAAGCCCCAGCACCTTGTCATGTGATTTTTATGAATCTCTTCTTTTATTTTTTTTTATTTTTTTTCCCCCTGGCCTTCGTGGTTCTGGAGAAAAGCATGAAAACATGAACACTAAAAACTCAAACCAGAAGACAAATGAAAAGAGACCCAAAATTTATTATTTTTTAAACCTGTCTCATGATTTTTGAATACTTGGTTGGTAATACTGATACTACTGATATTACTACATTTATCTTACATTCAGATAACTTATGCTAGACATAAAAGCATATCTTGATATTTATCCATGATATGAAGGAGACATGCATTTTATCATCAGTATGTGGATTTATTTTTATCTTAGTATTACAAAACAGCAGTGAAGCAAAATTGTGCCTCATTTTAGTGTTTAGGGCCCGTGGTTGAGCAGTGAGCACCCCCCGGTACATTGGAAAGTTGGCGCCTGTAGCTCCAGCCCCAGAGTCGGTGCCTATACAAGGAGCCGCATATTAACTTCTGAAGAGCCGCATCTGGTTCCGGAGCCACAGGTTGGCCACCCCTGGTTTAGAGAGAGGGGGATTAATCCTTCTCTCAGATGGATCATAGATTAGAATGGCACCCAGAGGATTTATTGTCCATGTTTCCCATGTAAACTCTGTGGGTTGAATCCTAGCCCTGCTGAAGTCAAGTGGAGTTTTGCCTCTGACTTCAGTGGGGCCAGGATTTCATCCCATATTGCTTAGTGCTTATGCCATAGGTTTTACCAACTTTACCCTAGCTATCCTCCCCTACAATCAGATAAGTGAAGTGAAGATAGACTAGAGATTAGGTAAGTAAATTAAATAGTATTTTTAGGGCAGCATTCTTGAGTAGGGAGACTTCACTAGATTTTATTTGGTTTTCATGCCAGTGTAACACCGACAGACGCCGGTTGTCATTGGGCGGGATCGAACCTGGGACCTCTGGAGCTAAATAAATGAGCCTCTACTGCATGAGCTATATGGCTGTTAGCTCAGGCTGTGGAGCAGATTTTTTTCTCTCTCCCTCCCTCTCTCTCTCTTTTCCTCCCAATCCAGTGCAATTCTTAACTTTGATCCAGTTTCTTAGTTCTGCTCTCTGTGTTAAGTGCACCCACTAATCAATGTGGCCCAGTGTCCATAGTCATAATTCAACACCATCTAATCTTTGGCTAAGCAGCTCATCTTTATTATCATTGGACTAGGATTCTGAGGGGCTGCTTATGCTACTTTAGCCACAGTTGATTTTTGTGGTAAATTATGCCGTGGACTTGTAGCCTCCCTGTACCTCATGTGGAAAGTGTAAGGGAATGGCATTGGAGTGGAGAGTGTTGACTAACAAATGCTCACATGCTTTCGTCAGAGAGATGCCTAACTAAAAGGGGCAGAATAGGGTGTCCATAGTGTCTGTTATCCTACACAAATGTACGAATGTCACATATCCCAAGACCAGCCTGAATTCTGATCTCATTTAACTGCTGCACTGAAAGTGATCAGCAGTTACTATTCCCACTTTGCTGTCCATACTGTCTGCTTGTCCTTCACCATGCCACCGATGGCTACTATATAGCCCACATCCTACCTGAAGTTTGCATTGATTATTGCCTCACAATACCCACCCACATGCACTGTTACATACTGTAACTCTAGGGGGGAAATCTAATGCCTGTAGGATATTAAGTTTCTTTATTTTTCCAGAGTGGTCACACCTTTTGCCTGAATAGGGCTGTAATTTGAAAGATATGAAAGGGAGTTAGAGTTCCCTATCTGAACACTTCTGATGAAGTGCCAGCTGTATTTCCTATGTCTCCTGAAAGTTTCACGGAGGGAAGCTGTAAAGCATTCTGCCTGCATTTAGCCTGTGCTGGATCCTTAGAGATGAAAAATGTAATTTTAAATCAAAATTTGTTTATATATTTAAGGTTAGGTGTTTATTATAGATCTGCCATTGTCATACTTTGATTCATGGATTCAGCACCATCAATTGACGTCAGTACGAACGTCTCACATTCATTTCCTTTTGTCATTAGCAGCGTGATTTATATCCTGTTATGAAAAGTACAAAATGCATGGTTTAAAGCAAACTAGTATAAATTAATGAAATTATCCTTGAGCTGTGGGGGGAAGAGATTACATTCAGCATTTACACTGGACATAACATGCCAGTTGTTCCCAAAACTAGAAGTTTACAGGATTTCGCAGTTTAAAATAAAGGACCAAATTCATCCCTGGTGTGTTCCCATGGAAATGCACCAAGGATGATTTTGGCCTAGTGTGGAATGAATAAACTATAACAAATTATGCAGTTTGTTTTTGTCTTTGTTTTTCTCTAGACCATGAAAAGCCTGGCCACAGCTTATATACGACAAACCACTAAAATGCTGATAGTGATGTCACTGTCCATTTCAAACTTTTCTTAACGTTATAACCACAATCATAAAAGAGAGAGCAACACACAGTGAACATCCTGTGTTTTGTCTTTGGTATCAGCTTAAGCAAATCTGGCAGATTTTTCCTGTTTGGTTATAAATGCAGATTATGGGACCAGACAGGTTTTTTTTATGAATTTAAATAAAAAATGTAAAAATTAAATATGTGATTGTAGCAGAAAGAATAAGAACAACCCCAAAACCCAAATCCATCATTGGCACAGTTATTTCACAATTAGAAATGAGAACAGTTTAAGGCAACAAACCTTCTGTGCAATACATATTAATACAAGCAGTACCCAATTGCATTTTTTAATTATGTAGAAGCATGTTAATGCGATCTCAACTGCTTTCTGTAAATTCACTTGTTTACAATGATCTTATTTCCGATGTTAAAACTACCTAATTTGTTGGTGTCATTTATTACCCAGGTGTGGCAAAATTGCTGCTGCACCACACCATCTCCTCCCCTGCCTCAAGTGTCTGTATGTGGCATGCAACAGCTGTGCCTCAGTTTTCCCCACATGGTCTTTGACCTATTTCAGCCATTGACATGACCTGGCCCTCTGGACAAACTAGGTAATGGAGTCCAGCACTATTCAAGGTCTCAGTCTTAAAAGTCAGACAGAAAATAGCAAAACAACTGAATCTTCAGCCCACCTGAACTCAGCTGGTAGCCTTCTTCTTTGCAGGCTAGCCCCAGCTTCAAACCATCCTAACACTGACCCAGGTTTGTTGGTTTCACTCCCACCACTTTGGGGTGTCACTCTCTCCCTCTACCCAGGGTTTCAGGCAGGGCCGGCTCCAGGGTTTTTGCCGCCCCTAGCAGCAGGGGGAAAAAAAAAAAAAAAGCTGCGATCACGATCTGCTCTACCGCCGCCGCTTCAGTTTTCGGCGGCAATTCGACGGCTGGTCCTTTGCTCCGAGAGGGACTGAGGGACCTGCCGCCGAAGAGCCGGACGTGCTGCCCCTCTCTGTTGGCCACCCCAAGCACCTGCTTGCTGGGCTGGTGCCTGGAGCCGGCCCTGGTTTCAGATAGGCTACAGTCCCTGATTGGCCCCTATCACCAGCTCAGGACTCAGCTTCCCAGGCTTCTCTCAGTTCCAAGGGAAAGCTCCCAGGTACCCAGTGCCAGGTTTAAAATGGCACCAGTGGTGCCATGGAGCCAGGCCCATGCTCAGAAGTGGCCCTGGCCTGCTCCGCTTGCACTGTGCAGAGACCCCACCAGCACGCTGCCTCCTCCCCGCCCATCACTTGCTCCTCTCAGCCTGCCCGCCGGCTGACCAAGCACTCCTCTCTGCCTCCTGGCCGGACCCCAGTGCACCTCCGGCTCCGGGCAGTCTCTGCTTCCCACCCCCTGTGGGGCTCCGCCTGTCTCCCCAGAGCTGAGCTGCCTGGGAGTGGTGCAGAAGCCTGGCCAGTCTCGGTGGGGGGGTGGGGAGGGGTTGGAGAAACAGTGTGGGGGGCTTGGCTGGGTCCCTCCAAGCAAGTGGGTCCTGAGGGAGGGCCTGGCTGATCGCGCCACTCCAGAGGGGCCGGAGCGATTCCTGGCCCCGGGACCAGCCCTGGCTGCGCTGCTGACTCAGCCCGGCCGACAGTCACCTCCCAGCAGGACTGGTGAGTGCGGCTGGGAGGCAGGGCATGGGGGAGTGGGTCTCTGAGGGGTCTGGGGGGGTGCTGGGCTGTGAGGGGGCAGGGAAGATGTGTGTGTTGGGGCACTAGGGGAGTGGGGGTTCTGTGTGGGGTGCTGGGCAGTTGTGGGGATCTGGGCGGGGGGCACTGGGCAGGGGTCGTGATGTGCAGGGCACTGTGCATTTGTGGGAGGGTTGGGTGGGGGCGCTGGGCATAGTGAGTCCAGGGGAGCTCTGGCCATAGGGAGTCAGGGGGGTGTTGGGCGGGGCGGCTGTGTGGGACCCCACCGGACAGGAAGGGGCAGGCTGGCAGCACAGAGCCGGGCAGGACACTCTGCGTCTGGCAACTGCCGGTTTGTAAATAGTGCCCTCGCACTGGGCTGGGCAGAGCGGGGCTGCCCCTGCCATGCCATGCCCTTGGCTGGCCCCTCGCTCCAGGGACTGACACCCCCTCCCCCCCTCGCGCCATGTGCCATTGCCCCCATGGGGGCCCACAAATATATTTGGCGCCGGGCCCACAAAAGGTTAATCCAGCCCTGCAGATACCTCTCACCTGGGTCTCTTTCTGGTCCCTCCTCCAGCCCCTCCCTGCCAGGGTTTGATCACCTATTTGCCTGACACCACTCCAGGTGCAGCCAGGTAGCTTAACTGGCTTCTCAGGCCACTTTAACTCTTTCGTCACTGTGTGCGGTTATATACCCCGTCACACCAGGTTATGATGCGTAGTTGGGGTTCACTGTTCTTTCCTTCATACACTACAAAGAAAGTAGTGGACAAATCTTCAAAGGTCCAAATGCTGTGCTCTGTTTCCCTAGTAGGTTGCACCAGGGTAACTGAAGAAAATTGTCCCACATGGATTGAGTAAGGGGTTTCATCCCTCATCACTTTCATTCAGAGCGCAGTGGTGTGGGTCTTAAAAATCAGCGGGGAGATGAAAAGTTGCCAGCTTTTCTAAGTACAGAAGCAGATATGGGGAAGGAGTAAAACTTTTTACAGGCATTTAAATGTGAGAAATATATCTGTTCACTTAACAATAAACTGACAGGTGATTTTGGATATTACCACATAGTGGCCACTAAGGACTAGATTGTGCCCTACTCCTGCATGGATGAGCAGGGGGAAGATGCAAGGACTTCACCCCTTAGATCCCTTGTGTTTGGATCAGATGCAGCCCTGGTCTCCATGCTCGAGGGAATAGGAGTTACGATTTTTATATACGTATACACTGCTGTAGTGCCCCGAGGCTCGGCTCCCTGCTAGCCACCAAGGGATGCCCACCATCACAAAGGGGCAGGGGAAAGGCAGGACCATGGCTAGATGCACAGGGGGAGCACTACTCTAACCTAAAGGTGTTATCGTTGTCCCACCTCTTATTCTCCTTTATCTTCATCCTCTAGCTCCTTTCCCTCAGCCTTCAAGCATTCTGTTGTTTTCCTTATATTCCAGCTTCAAGCCCCTTCCATGTGCTGTGTATTCAATTTACCTCTACTTCCTCTTTTGTTCTTCTCCAGTTCATTTCTTTCTCTCTCTCTCTCTCTCTCATATAAAGGACGACTAAGCTCACTAAGGTCCCTAATGATCGCTCCTTCCATGCAAAGAGACGAGCCTTTCCACGGCGCTAACTTTTCTGAGCTACCTTGGACACAATGAATGATTGCCTTCTTCATTAGTGCCTCTCCTTTCTAGGCTGCCATGACTGTGTTCTTCTGGTTCTTCTCCTACCCTGTTGGACTCCAACTAATTAAATCTTGATCACTGACTGGTAATCTGTCACCGCCTCCTTTCCACCCTCCCAGCCTCACACTTCTTCCATCTCCATCCATCTTTCTTTTCCACCACCGACTGTTTCCCCACTGTTCACATCACTTCATTCGTTTCCACATTAAACTTAAGCTCCTTGTTCTCCCTTCACAGCTTGGCGCTGCTCCGCCCTCACCCACATCTTTGTTCTTGTTTCCGTCTCAGATCCTCTGTCCTCTCAGTACTTTCTCATAATTACTCCCTTTGTGTCCTATTCCCACTCTCTTTTTGCTTCATGCTCTTTTCCACGCCACACCCTACACTTGGAACAGCCTTCCTCTTCTTCCTTCAAGTCCCTTCATAACATCTCTGTTTTTCACTTAGCTTTACACTATCCAGTTCCTCTCCAAAACTCCCTGATCTGAATTTTCTGCTGTATTTTTGTATCATTCATGTTGTATTTACCTGAATTAGTGTAAGCTCCTCATGGCAGGGACCTGACATCTTATGTGTGTGTAAAGGATGGTGTATATCTATGGAACACCATAAATAAGGAGTCCGTTGTTCCTGATGGTGGGAGAAGTCTCTTGTATCAGTAACAGTGAAGCTGTAAAGAGGAAGCCACTCCTAGATAAGCAGTGGGGTAAGGGTATTATGTTTGACCTATAAAATCAATGCCCCAGCAAATAATCTGAGCAATTTTTGCATGATGGACTATTTTATAGAATATTGTTTTTAAAATGTCCAACATGGCTAGCAGGATCACAGCATAGTACTAAGGGTCAAACAATGTTGTATATCTCCTGGGGCTATAAGAGGTTTGCACAAACTTTTCCCAACAGCAAGCAACCTAGTACCCCCTAGGTGTTTACAACTCTGAATAATTATGGTATTTCCAAACAATTAATTATATACCTAGCAATATAATACACTTGACAGTTATGCTTGCAACATTAGCCTTCAGGGGCTGTAGCATTGTGTGATATGTCACACACAGGCTTTTCAAGTCTCATAGGATTAAAGTGGTGTTAAAATTCCACTCTTGGGGGTGGGAGTGAAAGATTGGTATTTTTCCTTGCCTGTTCCCTTGACTCGGTTTTCCTGAACATCTGCACGTTTGTCTGCACTTCTCACATGCCTTTACATGAACATAAAACTTGTAATATTTCATTTTTGACGTGGGTGTAAAATGTACCCAGACTCATGCATGAACATTTAAATAGAAAGTAAATGAATGATGAGCTAATTCTTAACCTTGCACTGAAGAGAGTCCATCTAGCTATGTGTTAATAATTATGTATCAGAGTAAGCTCCTAGTTACACACTGCCATAAATCTGGAGTTGTTCATTTGAAGCCAGTAGTTGTTCATTTGAAGCCAGTACTGTTACTCCAGATTTACACTGGTGTGAACAGAATCTGGCTATGCGCACAAGAAAACATTTGGTGTGAAATTCTGTAGTCCTGATTCGGTCTCCAGTGAGTGCTGCCAGTGGCCTTTTGGCTTTAAAACAGATCATTCAAGTCCAGCAAATACAGTATATTGTAATTCTAACCAATAATTGCACAGGGCCAGTATCTCCATTGCACCAAATATCTAAGTAATGTGCTCTTAAAGTAACAAATTATGAATAATGAAATCAGTCTTGCTACAAGGATAATGGATTTTGTGACCCACTAGAGGTCCCTTCAGACCTGAATAATTCTTTCAAAATAATAGTGATTTTTAAATGAGATTCTAATTTTAATTAGATTTTACACATGATTAAATTTTACACATGGTAAAAAAAATTAAGTTTTGTAGAAAGGAGCCACTTATAGGCAAACGTTCAATTTTGCATCAGAAATTCAACAGAGATAATTTTACAGACGTGAAATTGGGTAAAGTCTAAACTCTTGAAACAGTAAAATAGTTCTGATATTGCCAGAAATTAAACATTTGTTCAACATTAAACTTTAAAAGTTATCTGCATGGAAAAAGAAAATAATTGACTAACATTCAAAAGATACTGCTAACATTTTTGTTTTCATTTTCTGTTCTTCAAGTGTAGTCCGTTCCCAGAAAGAATCCATTTCACATGTTCATACACCCTAGAAACACACCTCCCCCTGAAAGTTGGAATCGTGCATCTTAGTAAGTATTTCAGTTATGCTATTGACGTCAATGCAGTCATTAAATAGATTGCTGGCCCTCCCATCAGTAAACCTGTGCCAAGAACCTAGAGGCAGACACGTTTTAAAAGAAGAACATCAGGTTTTCTTTTAGCAGTTAGGAAGAATAAGGGGAAAGTTTCTCTTAAAGGTTTCCATGCTTCACCGTACTTTTTCTCTTTTTTTTTTTTAAAAACTTCATTTACTTATTTTCTGCTAAGATAAGCTGCTGCATTTACTAAGATATGGTTGTTCTGTTACTATGTACATAAACAAACTCTAAATGAGACCAAAGAGTAGTTTCTTGTGATGAACTACAGTTGAAAAATGACACCCATGTTACGTCTCACAGTTAGATTTATTTCTATATCAAGTAACATAAGATATTCAGGCAAACCTTTTTAGCCTTTGACTCCAGAAGTTCTTCAAGGATTGATTTCATGACATCTATTTCAAAAAATAGCCTTCATTTCTCTTCTCACTGGCTCTGTAGATATACAAACTAATCATGATTCCATAGCAACTGATGAAAACTGTTTTCCCCTCAGCCACACCTGTGGGGTGTTATATTAGACATTTGACACGTGTTCCTCCCATCATGCAGTCTGTCATTCCATCAAGTCCGACTGCCATCTATGGCAGTTGGGCAGCTATCAGTGATGTCAGAGGGACTCCCCGAGCATAGTCAAGGAGTCATTCTGTAATTCTAATGCAGGGTGGGCTCTTCCCAGTCTGACTGACTGATTCATTCATTATCAGAAGCAGGGAGATAAGTACATCCTAGAGCTGACCCCTATCTACTCTAGAGGCATAGTTCCAGGATATACAGCTCTCCTCAACTTTTATCAGGAATAGATCTTACAGTCAGACAAGGACTGTAAAGGGGCTATGAGCTGAAAAATTAGTTCTAGATGGCACCCTCAGACAGATGGAGGAAGTAATCTTCCCTTTGGCAGGATAACCAGGTATGTTACAAACAAAGACACTAATGCATTTTGAAGGGCATCTCAGGAACTGAAGAACCATTTTCTTGATCTTGGCACTTTGTGATCAGCTCCACCCTACTACTTAGCTTAGTGCTGCATCAAGGCAACCTTCAGTTCTAAAAAGGGCTTCCCTTCTTTTGCAGATTTCCCACTGAATCATCCAGCCAGATGAAAGCCAGTGTTTGCAGCTTGCATGGCCTTCTACAGTGTGGGCATAAGAGGGGGTGTAAGATATTCATAGTGATATATATACTTTACGTCATCTTTTTTCACTCTGTATTCTTTAAACACACAGGGCCAACACGGAGGTTCTTACACTGTTTTTGTACATCCCTTACTCAGGAAACACTCATTTTGAACTGTATAAAAACTGTATAAGGAGCTCAGGATTTGGATGATAGCGAGAACCCGAGTAATAAAATGTGTGTGTCTTGTGCTGTGCAGGAGAATGGTAACTGCTTTATGGGAGGGAGGGATTGCATAGTACAGCCATTAAATGTACTTTTTGTAGAACTGGGTCCTTACTGTTCTGACATATATTCCTGAACCACAGAAAAACAAAATCTTCTAACTAATAGAGGGACTTACTTTTTAAGATGAGGGAAGCGTCTTATGCATACCTTAGTGAAGGATGTTGGATCCCTCATTGTCCTATTGGCTTAACCTCTTTCAGACTCCATGTCGTCATGCTTTTCTAGCTGAAGAGAACTGAAATGGACTCCTAACAGAACCTTATCAGTTCATTCCTACATCAGATACTAGGGTTTTCCTACCTCCTATGCGATTGAGCTCACTGCTGTAGCAGTGTGTCCCAGCCACAGCTAGCACAGGGAGTAGAAGACTGACTGTGAGTATTAGCAGTGAATCTTTCCCAAGGACATGTGAAGCACTAATCCCAGGACCAAAAGCCTGTCCTTAGATAGTCCTAATGTTAACAATTTTGTCCTCATACATTTATTCCAAATTTAAGCTGCGGTAATGAAGCATTTTAAAATGTATTTAAATCCTACATGGTATTGTGACTGCCTGTCATGGGCCAAACTGTGCAGTCCTTACTCAGGCAACTTTATTTAAGTTTCTCAGGGTCAATGGAAGTGTTGTCAGAGTAAGTGCAGTAGGGTTAGACCCAGATGGTGAAATCCTGGCCCCACTGAAGTGAGTGGGGGTTTTGCTGTTGCCTTCAGTAGGGTCAGGATTTCATCCAGAGTATTTAATTCTTCAAATCAAATGTTTATTGTTCCATAATAACTATTACAAAGATTAAAACAATATTTTTATTAATGCATATGCTAAACAGAGTTAATAGAAAGAGCAAATAGTTGGTCATTTGCTTTTATTCCCCTTTTTATTCGCCACAATTACAATGGCTGGAACTGACCCGAAGAACAGCTCTGGACAGCACAAAATCTTTGTCTCTTTCACCAACAGAAATTGGTCCAATAAAAGATATCACCTCACCCACCTTGTCTCAGACATTGTAACATGCATTTTAGTCTCACTGTCCAAGCTCCAAAATAATGAAAAGAGGAATCATATGTTAACTGCCTTCAGTATTCCAGTCATTCAGGACTACTAAGATTTAATTACCAGTATCCTCATCTCATGAGATTAAAAGAATTGTATTGCTAAAAATTGAATATGCCATTGTGTTGCTGTTAAAGAAATGTTAAACTTGATAACCATTCATTTTATCCTAACAGAGCAAGTTGTTTGCAAATGACAATTTATCCCTAAGAACTTCACAATTAGGGTGCTTTTTTAGTTGTTCATCCATTATAGAAGCTATTGTTAATTAATTATATTTATAAGAAAGTGTATGTGTTAAATTTGTTTCATTGGAAAAATCAATACATTTATCAAATCAAATTTTAAATACTTTTATTTTATTATTTATTTTATTATTATTTAAATTATTTAATTAAATATTAAATAAACATTTAGACCATATGTTAAGTGCCTGCTTGTTTGCAGAGGAGCTAATAATAATTTTGGAAGCTAAAAAATAGAGCACAAACACTGTCTGTATGTGCCAGGTATATATTTCCACTGAGGTTAGTGGCAAAACTCCCATTGTCATCTGCAGTGGGAGCAGGATCTGATCATCTGATGAACATTCATTTATTATTATTATTATTTTATTATTATTAATTCATTTATTTGCATTGTGGTTGTGTCTAGGAGACCCCGTTATGGATCATAACCCTATTGTGCTAGGTGCTGTGCAGTTATTTATACATTTAAATATAATAATGTTTTTAAAAGCCTGTGCTATTTCCTCTAACACAAAATAAATAATACAATAAAATCCCAACAGCAAAAATAATAATTTCAAACAGGAAGTCATCCAGCCACTTACAAACTTTCCTTTACCTCATCTTCAGCCCTCTCCAATCCCCCATCTTTTGCAGTGTACCCAGAAGGACACCAAATTCAGTCTGTTTTGGACCAAAGGTGAACAGGTTCCAGAGTCTCAGAGCCATCACAGCGCACACCCTTAGCAATGAGTTGGGTCCAGCTCATTTTAATAATGAGTTGGGTCCAGCTCGAGAGTCTATGCTGACCACAGCTGTGGCAGTATGTGACTGTTTTTCAAACAATGTTTAGGAAAGTTTTCACTGTCTTGTCACTGATATCAAACTGCTTTTTAAAAGTCACATTTTAGAACTGGCCTATTTTGGTGCTAATTAGTGCACAATTATTTTTGCATGAGGCCAGGCCACTTAGAGTTAGGGTGACCAGATGTCCCGATTTTATAGGGACAGTCCCGATTTTTGGGACTTTTTCGTATATAGGCTCCTATTACCACCACCCCCGCTCCCGATTTTTCAGATTTGCTGTCTGGTCACCCTGCTTAGAGTTGTTCTGGTGGCTGCTCCCTCTGCAAAACTATTGTAGAAGTCTGTGGTATTTAAAAACCTTTCAGTGCACTGCTTCCCCTCCTCCTACTCCCCTCCCACCCCCCATCTTTTTTTTAAAGAAGTCTCTTGTGGAATGGACTGAAATGGTGATGCCGCATGGTATATCTATGGAGCAGGACACTTAAATTAAAATAGCAGTGTTTGTATTATACTGAAATATCTGGGAAGAACGTTGTCCAACCATTTACCCCTCTGGGACTCTTCCAAACCCGAGCTGAGTGTGTCATAAGGCTGAGCCAGTGAGGGGAAATTTCAAATAAATATTCTGAGCTTGATGATGCATTAGCTGACATGGTGCTCCAGAGACTATCAATAATAGAGCATGCTAGTGTTTGACAGTTGTGAAATATTTCTCCCCTTCTCTTCTCAAAAACAGAACTTACAGAGAGAAATCCAGGTACAAGTTTCCAGGTCTAACTGGAGCCTTTTGTGTTTCAGCATTAATACTTTATAAAATATGATCTAGGTCTAGATCCAAGTCAAAGGCATATGATCCTGAGGCAGGGCTCCACTCTAATTCAAGCCGTTTGGATGTGATATTTCCATTACTTAAACTCAACAAACTTTTAGCACTCCCTGAAACTCCTATACATAAACAGCTAGTTAGAGCTAAAGAACTACCAGTCGTGCCTTACAGCCTCAGGCACGGAACAAAAATCAAAACAGGGTAGAATATAATTACATCACAACGTAACAGGAATCCCTCATTCCAAGGCTATCTTAGGTAACCCAGCCAGTGTGGTCAATTTAGCATATGGGCAAAAAGGTCCATTATCACAAACTTCTTTAAAAGGAAAACTTATGTGCAGCTCAGAATCAGAGATTTCACAGAGATGACATAAATAAAGGGCTGAGATCATGTCAGTTGCTAAAACCAGATGTTTTTGTTATTTTAAATTTAAGGAAATATGAAAGGTGTCAGACAGCATTTGGGATTTAAGCAGTGCTTAATTTTTGCTACGGTTGAGCCCCGGCACCTCTAGGCCTGGCAGTTCATAGCCCCGGCACCTCTGGGCTTCATCAGTTATGAAAATTGCTTGAGCGCAATTTCATTACAAATTAAGCACTGGATTCAGCCCTCATTAGCCACTGACACCGAGAGCAACAATGCAGTCATTCTACAGTAGGCTTTAATCTCATTAATAGGGACCATTTCATTGCCCATTTAATCTCTGACATCTCTTCTCAGATTGTCAACAAAGATGCTAATCATAATGCTGTGTTTTCGAGTTGGTTGGAAAATTTAGACCAAAAAAATTGGGATTTTTTTTTTTCTGCCTAAAAGTGATTTCTTTTATCAGACCAGTGCTAGTATTTTTTTCTGATGGGGATGTCTCGTTAGTGAGAACAGGACAGATGATCAACTCATTTCACATAGCCACAGAGAAGCAACTATATGGTAACTTTCAATCACCAGCAACTCGGGCTGGATTTATAGCCGAGGTGTAGTTCAGGGGTCGGCAACCTCTGGCACGCATGCTAAAGGTGGCACGCGAGGTGATTTACAGTGGCACTCTCCTGCCAGCCTGGGGTTCCGTCTGCTGGCCCCTGGTCCTGGCCACCAGTCCCGGGGGCTCCGCTGCCGGCCTGGGGTCCCGGCCGCTGGCCCCGCTCAGCCCGCTGCTGGCCTGCGGTTCCATTCGCCGGCCCGCTGCCAGTCTGGGGTTCTGTCTGCCGGCCCCTGTAAATTTAAAATGTGTTACTAGCACGCGAAACCTTAAATTATAGTGAATAAATGAAGACTTGGCACACCATTTCTGAAAGGTTACCAACCCCTGGTGTAGTTCATTACCAGTCCCCTGACTCTTTAGTTTTCTCCTTCTTTAAAACAGGCTTAAATCCTGCATGTCTTCAATCAGATGAATAATCTTCAATCGTATGAGTAGACCCATTGGCTACAGTGGGACTACTCAGAAGAGTTAAGGCTTGCAGGCATGGGTGGTGGGTACCATAGGCTGGGTGCCTCCCCAAACGGCCAGGCATGGCCCCGCCCAAACTCCACCCGCAGTCCGTCCGTCCCTGCTTCCCGCCCGCTCTGTGGCACGCACTGCCCACCATCTCAGCGCTCCGTGGCTGGGGCCACGCTGCCCACCCTTCCGGCGCTGGGGGGGCTAGCTTGGGGCAGGGGCCGGTGTCCATGGTGAGGCGGCTCCAGCAGGGGGGGGTGTGCAGAAGGTGCGGGGCCTCGGGCGGAAAGGGCAGGGCTGGGGGCTAGCCTCCCCCAGCCTGTGGTTCACGCGCCGCCCATGCTTGTAGGATTGAACCTTTAGAATTTTAGTTTATGCTTGGCACAGCTGAGGAGATTGGGAAGGAAAGTTGGCTTTAAGGTACTGGGTCATCATGGGGACTGAAATCACTCTCAGTAACTTATAAGCTTAGCAACTTAGAGCGTAAAGCTGCTCTAAGTTATGCCAGCCTCAGCAGGCCTACACCAGCTGCGTGCCACCCGGGTTTCCTGTGTGAGGGATAATCCTCAACTCCCCTTTAGGGACACTTACTGGCTGCTTTGCACAAACTCAGCAATACACAGCAGCCAGATCCAGACCAAGGACTCAGCCCATAGTCTTGAAGGTAGCAGCGGCACAGAACTCAAACCTTCAGGTTTAATCACCTGTTAGTATAACCTGGAATCAGAAGAAATATGGTTTTGACTGGTGTTTCTATCCCGTATCAATTTCCCTTTATCCCTAGCTGTGCATTTTAAGAAAGCTCATGGTAAACTACTTCCCATGTGACACTGGGTAACCGTTGGTTTCATTCCTCGGTGCTGAATGTACCTGGTACTTGCATGTGGGGCAAAATGTGTTGCAATTATACCCTGTATTCCAAGTACATCGCTCATAAAATGCTACCATTCCAGTGTGTGATGACCACGTTTAAACAGGGCCACCAACTTGCTGCTGCACAGACGTGGCACTGGAGATCAGCACGTGAAAGAGCTAACGTGGAATATTCAAAGCTGTCAAAACAAAGTGCCACTTTAAATTAACTGCCATCACCCTTTTCCGCCCCACCTTTATTTGTGATTTACTCCGTGATTTTAAACGGGTTGTTTTACAAAGCCCTTGTGAACACATGAGTAAACACAACTCATGAGTCACAACCACAACCATTAATAAACCAGAATCACTGGCCAGGCCAGGTTAATAAAGATAATTAATGCAATGAAAATGTCATCGCTGTTTTCAGTGGTAATGGGTTGGAGGATTTTTTAAGTCACTGCCTGACAGTGAGGGGCAGTTGTCTTCTGTAAATGTTTACAGGGTTGTAGTATTATTGATATGCAACAAAAATGAATATAGAGAGAGCTCTCAAATGCCATCGTAAAGCTATCAGAGTGATGTCAGTACTATAGCTTAACATGCAAGACTTTAGGTTCTTGTATACAAAACATGGCAGTTCATTCCTTTTAATTAAAATAAGACTTTTTAAACTACCTGTGCTTTTCTAATTATCCCTACAGCCATTTCTGCTTCTGCTCTGTGACTAGCCTGTGCTATACAGCAAGAGATAGCCAGACTACAGAGGTGACCCCTACCTGCCGATAGTAGGGAGCGGGTGGGGGAGGAGGGGGAGCGCAGAGTGAGGACAGCAGCTTCAGCAGATGTCACAGAGCATGCTCAGTATAAGCCAAGCAGCAATTCGTGGCAGGGGGAGGGGAGGCGTGACTCTGTGTGTGCCTCCCCCTCCTCCCCCCCAATGCATCACCTCTGCAGGATGCCATTTAATACTACACCAGAGTTGACAGGGATTACTTAGAAAGTATCACTTGAAAACCAAATATGTCAAATAAGTCACCTCTGCAATGTGCTGGATACCTGATTGCCTCTGTTAGGACCCTAAGTGACCACTTCTCTGGAATTTCATCCACTACGTAATATTCATATTAGTTCACTTTACAAGGCTATAAAAGAACAAGAAGTTCAAATCAGGTGAATCAGTAAAGTAGCTTTTATTACCTTTTGAGTACATGGAGTCCTCTATTCTAAGAAAACAGATTAAAATTCCAAACTAAATCTTTTTTAAAAACTTCTGTATTTAAATGTAATGCTTTTAAGATATTGTATTTGGCCATGAAAACAGCTATGATATTTTATAATTAAATATAATTTGAACAGACAGGCATGATGGCTGAAAGCAGAATGTATCACAATGCGAGATATGTGGGCCCAATCTTGCCAACACTTTCTACTCAGTTAGTGCTTACTAACATGAAAGGTGTCCTTCAGAAGGACCCGACATTTAAGGCTGACTTTGGGGATTGCTTACTTGGTGTTTCTCAAGAACCGGTCCATGGATCAGCGCCGTTCCCTGAGATCTCCCTGATACAGTTTAGGAAAGCAGCAAGCTGGCCCCTGCTATCAAAAAGGTTGAGAAACACTGGCTTACATGATGCTTGCAAAAGTAGGGAGCATTGTGAAACCGATGCAGTCCGCTTCCATAGTAAAGATGTACATCCTATCACACTCAAGGATTTTGTAGAGAAAATAGATATCCTGATTATGTGTGAGTAGAAGAATCATACATATACAGAACACTAAAATATCTGTTTTGTTAGCCATGGCTCATAGATCTTCACGTTGCACCCAGATCATTCTTTGGCAGAAAACTCAGCTGGGCTAACGAGCTACTTCCAATCAGTTTCCTCTTGCAATCCTTTCATGATCTATTTTCTTAATTTTCATATTCAAAGGCTTCAGGTAAATTAGACTAAGATGAAATGTTGGATAGATTTTTCAAAAGCACTTAAAAGAATTAGGAACCTAAGTCCCATTTTCAAAATGAGGCACTTTACTCTTAGGCACATTTGAAAATGTGACCCATAATCTATATAGTTGAGGTGGCTCAGGTAAATTGGACTGATTTCCAAAAACTCATTTGACACATACACTTACTTCATTATGAAATGTCCTCCCATAAAATTCATTTTTTACTCTCAGGGTTCCTCCTAAAAGGGTCATTGACTATTGTCAGAGCAGCACTCGGAACTTCTATTAGAATGGAAATAGACACATTTTCAGTAGTCCTTTTGTGATTAATGCAGGAATCCTTGTGGACAATGAAGAACTGAGCCTGATCAGTGAAATGATAACATGCCCAATCATCTATTTGTTCCCTGAGAAAAAGTTAGATCTGAACAATCTTTCCTTTTCATTTAACAGGCCAAGATTAGGCTCTGTCCTCTCTTGCTATTTCTGCTTCTCCCTATCCACTTCCTAAGATATTTCTAGTATGCAGGCAAATCCCACTCCCTGATTCCTCTATGATATCACTGCTAAGTGACATCTGACAAAATCTTTTCTGCATTTTGTTACTTCCATTTGGCACCATCCAAGTACTGTCACTTTCCCTTCTGATGTGTGTTGGCCATAATATATTGTTTTGTTTGCTGTGTTTGGCTGCAGGGTGGGAAGAGGCCCTAGCAGTTAAAAATGAAGTGGTGCCTCCATTCTAAAACCCTTCTTTTCAGTACTTTATAACTTTCTTATACAGTTATCATTGGAGATTAAATGTTTCATACTTGGCCTCATCCCAGAAATGACTTCCTCTGGGAAGTTTCATAAACATTCATTCAGCTGCCTGAGTTCTCTGAGCATGGATTTAAAAAAAAAAGAAAAGCCTTTCAGGTAAGAGATACTTTGTACCAAAAAGGAGAGGTTAGAGAGCACTTATTTTTTTATTGTATATGTTAAAAACAGTACAACACACTGGTGATTGCTATATGTTTATGTATTAAAATACCCTGTTACATATGCAAGAGGTAATGCTACTTTGCTTTGGGAAGGTCTGAACGTCTTCATTCTAGGATATTTAAAATCTCACCGTTTTATGACTTAGCTCTTTGTTTTTTGCATGTGTGCATTTGTGTGTGTGTCTGAAACACACACACACACACACGCACTATATATATATATATATATATATATATATATATATACATGTTTAAATAATGAACATAATTAGATTAGTTTGCAAAGTTTCATTTTGGACCCTGTGTTTTTGCTGGCTACTCCTTTCCAAAATGTATTCCATGCTTGTCTCAACTAAGAGGTGATTTTAATGTAATTTATTTTATTTGGCAAAGTTAGAAATATGTTTTAACAATTTCAAAAATACCTATGGCTAAAACCCACTTTCCTTGTGTAAAAAAAATTGCTTTTTTTTTTTTTTTTGCATAATCTTTGATACTTGGTATGCAAATAGAGCTCCTTTTGGAGAACATGTGTGATCAAATTAGCTGGAGAGTAATAACGTTGTAGATGAAGGAAAAGTCACTACGAAATATGCTCTGTGGCCACATACTAAAACACCTATGAAGCTTCATCTCTTCTGGGTATATTCTTGCCAGCTTCATAGGAATTGTAAGATGTTCTTCTCGGTGTGATGAGGGGACAATATGTATGAGTGAGACTGTAAATGTCTCATTGAAACATGCAGAAAACTCTTCCATGCCAAACAAAAACAAGGTCAGAGAGGGCACAGAGAGCTCCTCGTACCCACTCCCTCCTACCTCACTTGCACAGGGGCAGCTATAATGTAGCTGCAGGTGTGAGGAGCATAATGGATGGGAACATCTAATGCTACTGGCAGCATTCCTAGGCTCAAACAAAATGTGATTGGGAGGGGTGAGAATAGGGTCACCGCCTTATGCCACAAGGTTGCTCAAGGGGTAGCACTGGCTACACCTGTTCTACAGGTGCTTGGGTTTGGTCCTCCTCACCTTCCCTAGCACATCCTACTTCATCCTTGTAAGAGGCATAATTGATCCATTGCGTTAAACTAAAAAACTACAGAAAATTTTGGGCATGAAAATCCTATTTATCCTGTGATTATAGGGTGTCTCCATAATATTGATTACATTCCACCATATTGTCATTAAAAATGTCAATTAAATGTATGCTTTTCAAGCTGCCACTGCAGTGTAAACAGGTGAGTTGCTGCCCTGACTACACAGTTTCTTGGGAAACTGTCTCCAACTAAAGAAAAGCAGCCAAATTATGATTGATTTATTTTTAGTTTTTTTGTCCTCCTCACCCCCCATTTGCCTTAATCAGTTGTTAACTGAGCTTCTCCCATAGTGCATTAACCCCAGTGGATGCAAACTAGAACATCTACTTCTAAAACATCTACTTCTAGTATTAAGAGTTCCTTCGGATGGAACATGGATAGTCATTATATCTACTTGAAGTAGAAAAATGGAAATTAAATGTAAAATCTATTACATTGCTCTTTTTTTTTCAAGGCAAGACAAAGCAAGATTATTGCAGCAGCATTAACTTGACCATGCCACTTTAATACTTTGCGGTTACTATTTGATGACACATGTATTGATATATTAATCAACTTACTTAAGATGTTCTGTGCAATATAGCCATGGGAACATGCTGTAAGAATACTAATTTTTGCATTTACTGGCTAAAGACAATTTTAACTCTGTATTAACTTAGTGCTTTGCATTTTGTTATAGGTAGATAGTACAACTGAGTGGGCATGCACACACATATATTCTTTATGTGTGCACTTGTGCATACATACATATAGAAGGAAAAGTGTACACACTGCATATAACTGTGACCGCAGTGTCGCCAGCTTTCGTGGTATTTGGTAGCTCTCTTAGAGCTCCAGCTTCTAGAGGCATGTGATTCTGTGAGAATATCAGTTATCATTTTTTAAAGTGTGTTTTTAGCCCACGTGGTTGAGGAGAAAAGCTTGAAAATGTGACCCATGTGTACCCTAAAGACTGAAAAGCAGAAGGTAAATAAAAAGGACCAAACATATTATTTTTATTAAAAAAACTTTGACTTTTTTGGGGCCTGACTCTGGAATGTTTGCAGTTGGCAACTCTGCGACCCATGCAAAACATGGGTTCATTCCATCTTTTTAATGAATCCTTACAGTCATGCTCATGCCCCTTTTATTTTGCATTTTGTGAACATTCCAAACAATCCATAGAGTAATTTTATTTTAAAAAGCGTTTGTTGGCTCAGTTAGAACTACTGTTACATTCAAGGATATAGCGTTCGGTGCAGGGAGAGTCCATAACACAATCAGAGGCTCAAGTCATTAAATAAATTATTCACTGTGAATCATTCACTCAGCATTGTCTAGTATGAATATGTAAACATAGACACACTTTGTAAACACACACCCATAGCCACTGTGGAAGGCAAAGAGTAAATTATTGATATTCCACATCAATCCCTGTTCTATCAAGTTTTGGCATGTCATTTGTTGATAAACCTGTTTCAGTGCATGTGCTACGCACTCACTAAGGCCTTGTCTACACTAGCAGGTTTCTGCGCATAAAGCAGATTTCTGCGTTGTAACTCCCGAGGTGTACACACTGCTAAGCCACTTAGTGTGCAGAAACTGTGCAGTTGCAGCGCTGTAAAAAAACCCACCCCAACGAGAGGTGTACAGCTTTCTGCGCCGGGACTACAGCACTGCGGTGCCAGTGTAGACACCCTGGTCGATCACAGCGCTGCGATTGGCCTCCGGGAGGTATCCCACAATGCCTGTTCTTGCCTCTATGGTCATCGGTTTGAACTCTACTGACCTGCCTTCAGGTGACCAACCGTGAGCCCCACCCAGGGCCGGCTCTAGCATTTTTGCTGCCCCAAGCAGGAAAAAAAAAAAAAAAAAGGCCACGATCACGATCGGAGGCAGCTCTACCGCCACTTCATTCTACGGCGGCAATTCGGCGGCAGGTCCTTCGCTCCGAAAGGGAGTGACGGCCCCGCTGCCGAATTGCCGCCGGACGTGCCGCCCCCCTCTTCATTGGCCACCCCAGGCACCTGCTTGCTACGCTGGTGCCTGGAGCCAGCCCTGGCCCCACCCCTTAAATTCCTTGGGAATTTTGAAAGTCCCCTTCCTGTTTGTTTGGTGATGCGTGCAGTGGTCTCAGCACATCTTTCCAGGTGGCCATGCCTGCTTCACGCACCAGGTGATCCCCCACTTGGAGCAATGCTGAGGTGCTGGACCTCATCCGCATTTGGGGAGAGGAGGCTGTCCAGTCCCAGCTGCGCTTCAGCCATAGGAATTATGATACCTACAGACAGATTTCATGATATGTGACAGAAAGGGGCCATGACCAGGACACACTGCAGTGCAGGGTCAAAGTGAAGAAGCTGTGGAACGCCTACCACAAGGTGTGGGAGGCAAACTGCCACTCTGGGGCTGCGCCCACGAGCTGCCGGTACTACAAAGAGCTGGACGTGATACTCGGTGGTGACCCCACCTCCACTGCGAACGCCACTGTAGACACTGTGGTGGCTCACGTGCCAGTCGAGAGTGGACCGAGCCAGGAGGAGGAAATCTTGGACGAGGATGTGGAGGGGGAGGGGGACCCAGAGGCAGAGGACAACTCGGAGGTCAGAGATACATGCAGCCAGGAGCTCTTCTCTACCCCGGAGAAGGCTAGCCAGTCACAGCTGTCGGATGTTAGCGAAGCACAAACAGGAGAGGAGGCCCCTGGTAAGTGGATTTGATTTTGGGAATCACTGAAGCGAGTTGTTGGGGGCAGGAGGGTTGCAGAAAGCAGGCTTGTGTCTGTATGATGCGCGTGTGATGGGTTGGATCACAGAAACCCCCTTGGGAACTGCCAACTGATGTGCCAAGACTACTTCTGCCCCTGCTTTCCCTGCCAGCTTGGGACTCCAGTGCCCTGCCTGGTTTGAGCCAGACCCGCTAGCCTGCTGCAAACCCAGACCCAGGGCTGAACCACGTCCCCTAACAGCTGTAGGCTTAAACTGAAAGCAGCTTACAGAAGTGTTCCTGCCTTTAACACTCAGATGCCCAACTCCCAATGGGGGCCAAACCCCAAATAAATCCGTTTTACCCTGTATAAAACGTATAGAGGGTAAACTCATAAATTGTTCACCCTCTATAACACTGATACAGAGTTATGCACAGCTGTTCCCCCCCCCCCCCCGGTATTAATACATACTCTGGGTTAATTAATAAGTAAAAAGTGATTGTATTAAATACAGAAAGTAGGATTTAAGTGGTTCGAAGTAATAGCTGACAGAACAAAGTGAATTACCAAGCAAAATAAAATAAAACATGCAAGTCTAGACCTAGTACAGTAATAAAACTGAATACAGATAAAATCTCACCCTCAGAGATGTTTCAATAAGTTTCCTTCACAGACTGGACACCTTCCTAGTCTGGGCACAATTCTTTCCCCTGGTACAGCCCTTGTTCCAGCTCAGGTGGTAGCTATGGGATTTCTCATGATGGCCGCACCCTTTGTTCTGTTCTACCCACTTATATATCTTTTGCATAAGGCGGGAATCCTTCGTCCCTCTCTGGGTTCCCACCCCTCCTTCTCAATGGAAAAGCACCAGGTTAAAGATGGATTCCAGTTTGGGTGACACGATCACATGTCACTGTAAGACTTCATTACCCACTTGCCAGCACACACGTATACAGTAAGACTTACAAGTAAAACAGAGCCATCTGCAGACAATTGTCCTGGTTAATGGGAGCCATCAAGATTCCAAACCACCATTAATGGCCCACACTTTGCATAATTACAATAGGCCCTCAGAGTTATATTTCATATTTCTAGTTTCAGATACAAGTGTAATACATTTATACAAATAGGATGACCACACTCAGTAGATTATAAGCTTTGTAATGATACCTTACAACAGAGCTTTTGCACGAAGCATAGTCCAGTTACATTATATTTACACTCATTAGCATATTTTCATGAAATCATATAGAGTGCAACGTCACAGCGTGTCCCACCACATGCCTAGTCTGAGCTGCAGAACAGGGTGTTGATTGACTCCCTCACTTGAATCTGCCTCAGAGATCTGCACGAAACTCTCATGGAGATACTGGGCAGTCCGCTGCCGCAGGTTCTTTGGCAGAACTGCTTTGTTTCTTGCCCCATTAAGGGTAAATTTTCTATGCCACTCTGCTGTCACGGGGAGACGGGGGACCATTGCTGCACACAGGCGAGCCGCATAAGGGCCATGGCAGAAGCCGTAGTCTTGGAGAAGACCCTCCCTTGATTCCCTGCTCACCCTCAGCAGCGAGATATCTTCCATAATGAACACAGCCTGTGGAAAATGTCGGGACAGTAAGGATTATAAATTGTGTCCGTCGTCCATCCCCCCCACCTCCCGTGCTGGCTCTCCCCAAGAGCCACATGCCCAGTGTGCAGAATGGTCCTGGAACACTGATTTCCCCTGCGGTTACTCACCATTTTGGGGGGCTTGTGGCTCATGTGTGCTTGCCTGGGATCAGCCAGTTAGTGACAGGTATGTGGATAGTGGCAGTGTTTTAAATCACTGAATCAGTGGTCTGTGTGTTGCAAGCAATACTGCTTCTGTAAAATGTTGCATTTTGGCTTCACAGATATGACCTTGGGAGCCCAGCCTCCCTCTTCGTTATCGCCGGCTGAACGGCTGCGCAGAATTAGAAAGCGGCCACGAAGCACTAAGGAGGACTTTCTGCGTGATGTCATGATGACTCCGCGGCTGAAAAACAAGAATTGAAGGAGTGGCAGGACAGTGAGAAGAGAGACCAAAAGGAGAACGCGGCTCGCCAGAATGAAGTGGCTCTTAAAAGTTATGGAGCACCAAGCGGACACGCTCCAGGCACTACTAGCACTGCAAACCAAGCAGCTCCGCGCCCGCCCTCCCCTGCAGCTGCTGTCGCAAAATTCTTTCCCATGTGCCTCCCAGACACCGCCAACACACTCTTATCAACCTCCTGGCTCCAGTCGGTACCCGCTGCATTCCACTCCTGCCCCGTCACAGTCCAGCCCTGTGGGCTCCCACTATCCACTGCACTCAACACCCGTCCCTCTGCAGTTTGGCCCTGCTGAAGTACAGTACCCGCTGCACTGTACTCCAAAAGACAAGGTTGCATATGATTCCTGGACATACACAAATCTTTAACCGTCCCAGGACCCCACCTCCTCCTCCCTTCCCCCATCCTCCTCAGTGCTGATGTGGTTTTTTGTTTGTCTCTCTCCTCCGGTTGTTGTTTTTTAATAAAATAATTGTTTTTGTTTGAAAGCAATCTTTATTCCATTAATTGAAAGCAAAGAGAGCCCTGCAAAGCAACAGGCAATTTTCTTAAACCTTCATAGTGCATTATCTGCACCAATCACAATCACCTCCTAGCATTACAAGCACTGCACTCCCGAGCACAGCAACAAATATTAGTGGCTTTCGGCTTCAAATTGCTGCCTCAAGTCATCCCTGATCCTTATGGCCCCACGCTGGGCCCCTCTAATAGCCCTGGTCTCTGGCTGTTCAAATTCAGGCTCCAGGCACTGAACCTCAGTGGTCCAGCCCTGAGTGAAGCTTTCACCCTTCCTTTCACAAATATTATGGAGCATACAGCACGCGGCTATAAGCATAGGAATATTGTCATCGGCCAGGTCCAGCCTCACATATAGGCAGTGCCAGTGGGCCTGTAAATGGTTAAAAGCACGTTCAACAGTCATTCTGCACTTGTTGAGCCTGTTGTTGAACCGCTCCTTGCTGCTGTCTCCCAGGGTCTCCCAGGATCTAAATGGGCATTTTGACTTCCCCTATGGTGATCTTCTGGTCTGGGAAGAAAGTCCCTGCTTGCAGCTTCCTGAACAGGGCAGTGTTCCAAAAGATGCATGCGTCATGCACCTTTCTGGACCAGCCTGTGTTAATGTCAATGAAACGCCCACGGTGATCCACAAGCGCCAGGAGAACCATAGAGAAATACCCCTTCCGATTAACGTACTCGGTGTCTAGGTGGTCTGGTGCCAGAATTGGAATATGTGAGCCATCTATCGCCCCATGACAGTTAGGGAAGCCCATTTGTGCAAAGCCAGCCACAATGTCACGCACGTTGCCCAGAGTCATGGTCTTTCGGAGCAGGATGCGATTAATGGCCCTGCACACTTCCGTCAACACGAGTCCAGCGGTCGACTTTCCCACTCCGAACTGGTTAGCAACCGATCGGTAGCAGTCTGGAGTATCTAGCTTCCACAGTGCAATCCTCACGCACTTCTCCAACGGCAGGGAAGCTCTCATTCTCGTGTCCTTGCACCGCAGGGCTGGGGTGAGCTTATCACACAGTCCCATGAGTGTGGCTTTCCTCATCTGAAAGTTCTGCATCCACTGCTCATCATCCCAGATGTGCATAACTATGTGATCCCACCACTCAGTGCTTGTTTCCCGAGCCCAAAAGCGTTCTACTGTGGTCAGCACCTCCATGAATGCCACAAGCAATCTTGTGTCATAGCTACTACACGTGGTGAGATCAATGTCGAACTGCTCTTGCCAGGGCCGGCTCCAGCGTTTTTTCCACCCCAAACGGCGAAAAAAAAAAAGGCGTGATCAGCGGCACTTCGGCGCCGCTTTATTCTTTGGCGGCAATTCGGCAGCGGGTCCTTCCCTCCGAGAGGGCCTGAGGGACCCGCCGCCGAAGAGCCGGACATGCCGCCCCTTTCCCTTGGCCACCCCAAGCACCTGCTTGGTGCACTGGTGCCTGGAGCCGGCCCTAGCTCTTGCCTTTGTATTTTAAGGAATAACTTCACTGCCACTCATGACGTGTTAGTGAGAATGAGCAGCATATTGGTCAAAAGTGCGGGATTCATTCCTGCAGACCGAAGAGGCAGAGCAAAGCGCACAGTACATAAACCATTGAAAGATGGTGCCGGACGGAAGCACAGGGATTGCTGGGATGCAAAGCAATGCATCATGGGGCATTGGGACAGGACCCAGGATGCCCCATCATCCCCTCTGCCGTCCCACAACTCTTAGTAGCAGAAGAGGAAGAGATGCTCTGTGGGATAGCTGCCCAGAGTGCACCGCTCCAAATACCGCTGTAAGTGCCACAAGTGTGAACATGCTATTGCACAGGCAGGTGACAGTGTGAACACACAACAGCGGTTTCCCTTCAGCGCTCTGTGAGTGGTGCTGTAACTGCCGGCACTGTACCTCTGCAACACAGCCTTGTCGCTAAAAGTCAGCGTGTGTAAACACTCTGCCGACAAAATACTTCCAGCCCCACGATTGGCGTTAGCTTTGTCAGCAGGAGAGCGCTCCTGCTGACAAAGCCGCATTCACACTGCCACTTGTGGCGGCAAAACTTTTGTCTTTCGCGGGGGGGGGGGGCTTTTTTAAGTACCTGTGAAAGACAAAAGTTTTGTCGACAACTGTCGCAGTGTAGACAAGCCCTGAGAAAGACAAGTTAACTTTTTGAGAATGATGCTAGACATTGAGTGGTAATTCTTACTGAACAAAGTAATTGGTGTCTCTTTATTAAAGGAGGGTAAATAAACTGTGATTCAATTTCCTTTGTTGAAGTGAAAGAAGGGTGTTTCATATGCAGGTGTTTGGATTTGAGTTTAATTAACTGATGAACTAAACCCTGCCCTCATGTCAGGTAGCTTAAGCCACCCTTTCCGTTCCAAATCACATGTCTAAAATGCACCCTGACTTGAATGTAAATAGTGCTTAGCTGAATCACAGTGTTGTCAGCAAATGACATCTGGGTGGATCCAGGTGGTGGATTAGGTTTTTGTAATTCAGATTCAACATGAAACCCTTTTTTTCTGGTTGTGAGGGTGTGGGTGTGTATGTCCAACCTACAGCTGCTACAGATGCATGGTTTAGCATGATTTTTAACTGCAGTGTAGTTAAGGAACAAATGTTAATTCCTAGTTGTGTTTAACCCTAGGGACATGCTGCACATTTAAAAAATAAATACTTAGCAATTGTAATGTAGTGCAGCCAAAGCTTAATTCATGAAATTCAGTACTTCACTAAGGGTCTTCCAGTCGCTAGTGTGAATTAGCACCCATTCTGCAGGGTGTATTGTTCATACTTTAAATACTTTGTTGCTACTATGTATGATATGTTAGATTCGGAGGGTCAGGTAAACTTCATGTTTCATGATGAAGCTGGAAGAGAGAAGTAAAATTTGCCTTCTTTCTGAGTCTGTTGGATTTTTTAGAAGTTTGATGAAGTTCTGTACTTAGAAGAACATTTTAATGGTTAGTTAGTGATCAGCTCTGCACTCAAGTCTCAGGTTTGAAATCAGACACTTGCATCCATCTGGCAATCAGATCTATGAACAGGTATTAAAAAGATCAGATTAGACATCAGACCTTCTTAGGGATGGCAGTGAACAAAATTTTGTTTTAAATTCAAAATAAAACATTACTTTTTATGCCTGAATTGCTGTTGTACATATGCAGATTTGAACTATTTAACAAATAACATGCAGAAAGACATATGTAGGAAGGACTGTCAAACTTTGAAGTGATTTATATTATAAATAACTAAAATTTATTGCATCTAGGATGTAATTAATAATAACTACCCAGAAGATGTAATACGGGCACAATATACAATTTACTATTCATTGGCAGAAAGGATATACTGCAAATGGTGTGAGAACTATTACAGATTGCAGTGTCCACATTATTAAATCTCCAAGTTGGAAAATTATTCTCTGAATGTTTCTAACACAAAACAACTTTGACATTTTAAAAGAATTTTACATATTTTATTAAAATTGTGACTACTGGCTGTCCCTGCCAGCAAGTAGGGGATCTTGGGGGACAACTACTGCACTGGTGGGGTGCAAAATAAACTTTATTATGAAAATGCAAAAACAGGGAAAATTCAATAGTGAGGGGTATGGGGTTTGTTAAGGTAGACAATTGGGGAGGGGTTTCTTTTAGTAAATAGGATAGGGGGTTTCAATAGTGGGGTACAATACAGTGGGGCACAATACAGTTGGTAACCAATTAACACTGAAGTATAAATGTAACAGGTAGCTAACAATTTCTATGTAAAGGGTGTGTCACAGCAGCATATAACCAACTAACAGTTATGGGTAAAATGTGTTAAATAACTAACAACTCTAGGTAAAAATGTGTCACAGTGGTGTAAATGTAAAATGTGAGGTGTGTTAGAGAGAAAAAGGGTAACCAATGGGGTTTTATGCTAGACTTCAGTAATACAATTGAGGTTTGGCAGCAGTAGGAGCGGGGTGAGCACGTGGGGGAAGGGATTAAAAGAGNGCAGCAAAGGCGCTGCAGAGCTAGAAGCAGATTACAGATACAGACCAAGGAGTTAGCTTGGGTCTGCCTGCTGGGGAAAGAAAGCCAGCAGTTAGTACAAGGGGAGTGTGCAAGAGGTTTTTCCTTACCAATCCCCAAAGCAGCAGCAGGAACAGCAGTTTCAACATCAGAGGACGCAGAGAAGACTCAATTCGCTTCCAATAATCAGGAGATCTCCAGGCACAAATTCGTTGTTCATGGGAGGGGAGTTTAAAAACGGGGGTACGCTCAAAAACAAATGAGAGCGGGAAGAGGGCCCCCCAAAGACCCGTAGCTGATCAGACTAGGTGGCAAAGCAAGGACCTTCTTCAGGGGTCTGATCAGAAAATGTCTAGTTTTAAAGGCAAACTTAGGCAGTTTCCCACCAGTACTTTTGATTGGCTCCTCTTGATACAGGGGAGGAGAGAAGGCAGGGAAAGGCTGCAGGTGAGCATAGGCATGCCTGGGCATGTTCTGAGCCACAGGTATGACTCATATGCTCAGCTATGTGGCCACTTTAGGTCTGGCATCCCTGGGCAGAGCACCCTACACCGAGCCGGGTCCGAACAAAGAAGCTAGACAAAGGAGTAAAAAGCCCCCCTCCCTGAGCAGAGCAATGGCTCCAGTCAGTCTGCACAAGCCATTTCCATGAGCAGGGCCAGGCTGTGACTTTGGTTAATTCCATGGCCGGGGGGAGGGGGGGGCGGCCACTCAGCACAAACAGAAAGGAAGGGGGTAAAAGGAATTCAGCAGGGGGACAGCTGTAACAGACACTGGCCTCTTTGAATTGAGAAAAATAACTGGGTACATGTTTGTAACCATAGTTATATGTGCCTAAAATTAAGGTGTGAAACTACAATCCTGCAAAGGTGTCTGCTTTTCCTTTTGCAGAATTAGCAGGCTCAATCAGGGATTTAGATGTCTAATAGCCCTGTATTGAGTCTGCAAATATTTGTGCCCACAATTTCACATCTTCAAAACTGGAGGTCAATCTCATAACAAGACACTTGATTGGAAAGTAACCGTTAGCAATATCAGACTCTGAAAGCCTATTTGGTTGGTACACTGAACACTTAGTTATTTGGGGCCATGTTGGACTATTAATTTCCCATGATTGTGGGATTTTAATGCTGATGGTAAGAAGAAAATTGAGGCCTTTGAGAGGTGGTGCTGGTGAAGACTCTTGTGTATCTCCTGGACAGAAAAGAAGATGAATGCTTATATTAGAAATGCTATTGGAGAGAGGCAGACCCTGCAGTAGGAAATTAACAGGAGTAAACTACTATACTTTAGTCACATCAGGCATAGAGATGAGAATAACTTCAGGGAAGTTATAGTAGAAGGAATGGTGGCAGCTCATCTTAGTAGGGGATGAATAGTGAGGGCATGAATAGACTGTGTACGACAGATTATTGGGCGGTCAGCTGCTGAGTGCTCGAAGTCAGTGATGGAGCGAGAAGGCTTCTGAAAATTCTGTTCTGATGTCACAAATATTCAGACAGGAAGAAATAGATTTCACTGATTTATGCCGTACTATGCAGAAGTGAGAGCTGCACCCTCTCTCCATGCAACTTTAGTGGCCTGCCTGAGCCCCAGTGAAGCAACCATTCTCTTCAACCAGATTCACTTCAATAACAACAACAAAATCACTTTGAGTGAAGTTTGATGTTGAGTGACATCTCAGATCATTTCTTAATTTGGACCTGCCCTTGCCTCTGTTGAAGTCAATGGCATGGAGTAGGAACTGGAGCCCTTTCTGTGAACTGGTTTACTTGTCCATAGGGAAAACCACACCGGCCACAGGTTTTATCCAAAAACTTTTAAAAATGTAAATAGTTGAAAAGTCCGAAGGCCACTTTCACAACCAGGTCTCATGCTGAGAAAATTGTGATGGGGCCAAGTCACTAGGCTAGATATGAAGTCATAGGCTGCAGGGCCAGGTGGGGTCCACCCGGGCCATGGCCTGACCACTTTTTGGTCAGGTCAAACCTGAGTGGTGCTGTGACCGTATGTGCCAGGTCCCAAAGCCGCTCACTCAAATTTGGCCTGGCTGCTCCTCCATCATGATGGAAGATGGGCAAGGCCAAACCTGAGTGGTGCTGCAACCCTGCTCACTCACTGAAATTTGGAGAATTTGGTAGGTGTAAGGGGCTCATGGTCCCAGAGAGTCAGGCTGCGGTGGAGGGGGGGAAGCATTTGAGGAGGGATGAGGAAGGACAGGCAGGGGGCTGGGAGGTCAAATCTATGGCGTTCCGCAGCCCCTTGGTGAAGGTAATCTTCTACACATGAATTTTTAAGTTCCTTTATAGAACTCAGGGACACTGTACATTTATTCTTACTATACGTTTAGATGGAGGAGAAAGAGCTGATGGTTTTCAACAAAGAATGTAATTGTTTCAAATTACATTTGTCAAATTGATTTTGTTGCTAATATTTTTGAAAAGCAGCTTCCACAGAAATGTCCCCATTTAACCTGTGACCAACCCGTGTACAGCCTTGGAAAGTAAATGGTGCTTGCAGATATTGACTGAGCAAAGGTAGTTTTTTCTAGTTTAAACAAGTATGGGTTTTTTCATAGCCATAAACAAGGAGGGAGGAAACACTGAGTGAACAAACTGACATTAATGGCACATAGTGGAAATATCTGGACTGTGTTCCTGAAGATATGCTGAGTGTATTGGTAGGTAGCACAGATTTCAACTTGTAAAATTAGAAGAAGAGTGGAATGAAGACTATTTTTAAGGCTTCTGGGGGGTATCCTTTGCCTTTGAACATTTGTTGTTAAGGTGCTGCCAACATGTGGAGCAATCTGGTTTGTTTCAAAGCCAGCAAATTGCTTATCAGGCATAGTTTTATGAGCAAACGGCAGGGATTGCTACCAGTATTGAGTGAATTCTATCAGAGACTGGGAAATCATCCCCACAACCCTCCCTGAAATGTGGTGGTAGAATTGTAACAAAGAGCTCCCAAGAACGCCTTCCAACACATCACTGAGTTTCAGTAAGAAGTGACATATCATCCACAGCCATGCTGTACCACACTAAAAATAGGAAGAAAAACAGCGACACACCTTTTTAGTCCATTAAAACACATTGGAGTGGGAGAATTTTTTTTTTAAAGGCCAAGTGAAATAAATGAGACATTTTGCTTTTTTAAACAAATAGGGACTGGTTAGGTCTGCCGTCTGATTGGACTGAGAGCAAAGCCACTTTGGTAAAGAAAACGTCACCATAAATGTTAGCACAATGCTCGAGAAGGTGGAAAGTGTTACATAAATGCTAAGTACTCTTAGAAATAGAATGGCAAAGGATTCTTTTTAGATATTGGTATTAATTTGCTTTTAATATATTTGGGAACTGATTTAACGTACAGCACTGGAAAAAATTATGGAAACATCAGCTGGAGTATGGAAATAATCTTACTGGCAAGAACTTGATGATGCAACATGATGATCCAAATATCAACTGTGAAATGTGATACAGCTCAAGACACATGGTACAATATTCCACAAAATTATATCCAAAAAGTGTACAACTGCCTCGATAAGTGAATTAGTACATTATGCTGTACAGCAGGGGTGTCAAAATCATTTGGAGGAGAAGGCTGGATTCCAGGTTTAATCATGGTCCCTGAGGCACGATACAAAGACAGAGCTTCATACTCACCTCAATCAATAGCAGAGCTCCCACTGATGTTAGTGGGAGGTTTGCAGAGAGATCAAGGGGAGAACACAGCCTTCATGTAGTAACTAAACATCTGTATTTAGCTCCTCATTGTCACATTGAGTATCACTCAATGAGAACATCTGCTCCCCCTTATTTCACTTCTGTTTCAGCCTTTTGTTTCTCCTCCTTCCCCCTCTTCCTCTCTCTGTTGCTCCCCTTTCTTGTCTTGTGTCTCCTCTGTTCCTCCCTCTGTATTTTTATCCCTGCAGCAATTCCCAGTTCCCACTCCTCAGTGGTTTCACTCCTATTGCCTTCCCTATTTCATTGCTAAAATGATCAGCAGCAGAATAGTTAATGTTGTCATGTTATCATCACTGGACCTTTAGAGTTGACACTCAAATGAGATGAATAGAGGCCAGGTAGGAGATAAAGAAGTCATTGTTTCAGGTTGTCTGCAGACTCAGGCAGAAGTCACATCAGTTTACACTTGGTTTACGTTTGGAAGATTGTATCTGCAGCCCTGAGGTATCAAAACTTACTTTTCATTTTTAAATGAAAACTTAGATTCTGCACAAACTGCATACGACATATAGGGCACATAAATGTATTTATGTATTTGTGTGCCCCATATTCAGATCCTGGCCATGGGCCATATGTTTGACACCCCTGCTAAACAGCCAAGTTCCCCCTTCAATTCCCCTTACAAAATTATATTAGCCCTTCTTTTTGTATGTATTCTCAATTCACATTAAATATTTATCTGGTATGTGAACCTGTTGTATCCTTGCTCTCCACTCAGCATTAAGAATATGGAGAAACCACATTGGTACAGTTGGATTCCAAATAACTAAATAATAACTTTATTAACTGTGTGCAAATATAGAAACCTAGCTACTGATATCTGTTCTGGCAGGGTTCTGATGTCTTCTGCAACAGAAGACAGGGAGGCCCGCTGGAAGGCACCCAAACCATTTAAAGCGATATTACCCAATTCCTATACACTACAGATAGATTCTGACAAATGTCATTTTGTCTGAAAAGTACAATTTAGTGTGTGACATGAAGATGCTTCATATTTTGTTTTCAGTACAACGTGTTTAAAACATTAGATTAGCAGAGTGCATCTGATTTGAATGTCAACCATTTGGGATGGTTCTTTGAGATTGTCCAGGAGTATACTTCCTAAAAGTAAAGGTGGAGGAACAGACAAAACGAGGTTCAGCTAAAACAATCATTTTAATCTGTCGCTAACTCTTATTTATTGTTTAGCACCAACAGTGTACTTAGAACAGAGAGGAAAATATGGTCCCTGCACCAAGTGTCAAAATAGATAGATAATATAGTCCAGATATCAGATGAAAAGAGGCGGGAAATGAAAATGTCTAATGTTCCTTTAAAAATAAATTTTATCTAATCTGGGACTATAAATGCTACTGTCCATTAATCATATTGTGTGGATATTGTATAGTCCCCTTACAGAGCAGAGTTAAGGTTTGGGTGCCCTGCCTGTGCATTACCATACTTTAACATATTTTCATTGCCTTTCCATTTAACCTTAACTCTGAATTTCCTGATTTTTTTATACTTTCTTTTTTTAATAATAGCAACATCCCTGTAATGTTTTACCCTTAAGTTACTGATACTTACTCAACATTAACTCCAGTGTAACAAAGCTTTTATCTTGGAATTTTGTTGGTTATATGAAAAATATCATACAGAACAAGAAACAACAAACTCATGAGAATGCCACCACAGGATATTTGCAACAATTTAAATATGTGTAATATCAACCTGAATTTTATTATTATTATTATTATTTTATTTATTAACTTTTAGCTCCAGCTTCTGGCTGATTTGCCATAGTCTCTGGTGTAATGCAGAGCGGTTAGAGCTACACTCAGGTGGCTTCCTGGGCACCTTCCCTGATGGCTGCTTGGATGAATTCTTATTGGGAACAATAGGAGGCACTGGCCATTTTGAAAGAGGGCATTGTAACTGAGAGGACAGTTGCCTCAGTCCCATTGAGCACAATAGAAGATAGCAACCTTTTTCAAAGAAGACCAGAAGGGTTTTTAATTCTCTGTAGATCATGAGCCATTGGCCTCTGCTATAGAAGACAATTTCACTTATGAAGACTAATAGCAAAAAATGACCATTAATCCTTAAAAAAAATCTTTCAAGTGTAGCTAATGCATAATATTTCAGCAAGTTATAACTATATGGGAAGTTAGAAGAGTCCATATTCTTAAGATCATTTGGGACAAAAAATGGTGCAATACAAGGTGCTAAATTTCTTAAAGGACCCATTTTTCAATTAATTTTAACTCTTTAATTAATGGAGTTACTTGTAAATTCTCAGAAATCCACTGTGTGCTCAGGGCGGGTGCTATAGGATGTATTGCTGTCTTCATACCTAACAAAGCTGTTGAATCTCTGCTCTAAAATGCAAACTCAGCCTTAACTATGCAACCACAACTAGTGCTTCCCTAATACCTTTGGCAGTGAACAGTGAGGTGGCAGACTTGCAGATAACACAAGGTTATTTATATTAGTCCAGACTAGGGGACCCTGAGGAACTTAAGAAACACCTGGCAAAGCTAACCAGTAACGTAACACAATATCAGCCCAAATTCCTTTTAGTAAATTCATCATTTTAGGTAGCACTTTCTGGGACAAAAGATCCGGACATAATTTTGTTGCTCTGCCAATTATTATCTTCACAATCTGCAGCTGTTTCAAAAAAGCAAATAATATTAGGTTGTATGAAGAAAGAGAATAAGATAAGAGCACTATTTTCTGTGCTTTAAAAAACTAAGCACACTTTCTGCTGGATTGGGTACTAAATAGGCTGTAAAAAAATAAGATGAATGTTTTTACATACTATGGTACTTAATAAGACCTCTCTATTTATTTATTGACAAATATTGTATGCTTGTCTATCTAAATGGCTAGTGTTTTAGTCAGACTTAAATGATGTGTTAAAATTGCCAAAAAAAAATTAGGAATTCAGATCCTGCTGTATTTATTGCCCCTTAAATGTTTTCCGTGCAAGTATCATTAGTAATGATATGATAGTCATATTTTTTATTTGCAAAGCACCTTTCAGCCTGAAGGATCCCAGAGTGCTTCACAAATTATATACATTCAGCACAGCTGAAATGCAGCCCCTTGAGGGTGGAAGACAGCAGCCAATCAATCAGCATATGGCACACGGCACAACAGTGAGCAGGAAGGATAATTTTGCACAACAATGCTATTATGAACAGAGCATAAGATCTTCCATGTTCATACAGAGTGGACAGAGTTTCAATTTTCTGGTTCATGCAACAACATGAAACTCAATTTACCTTAGAAAGGTGATGGGCATGGGTGGATCCTTTTGTGGTCCCAGGAAGAATGGGTACCGCAGTCCTGAAGTTTAGAATTCTATTCTGTTCTGTATAGGGTCTTACACTGCCCTTGGGTTCTTACACAACTTTCTTGGGGATGAAATCTTAAAAGGAAAATAGAAAATAAATTAAATTACAGTGGCAGGTAGAAGTAGACTGGATCCAAACACCTATGAACTTTGGCAAGTCTGGATCTGAACTTGAAGGCTTAACTTAAATGGGCCAAACCAAAACTCTGTGTAATAACCTCTCTCCCCATGACACAGTAGAAATAGAACCTAGCACCGTTAGCACCACATGATCACCTCACACTTAGCCAGGTCATTGCAACCAGATCCCAATACGCCCACATTCTGGTGAAGTTTGACTTGAATTTGAGTTATATGAGCTAAGTCCATGTCTCGGGCCATTTGAAGGTTGCTGGAACAATGATAGGGCAAGTAAAACAAAAGCAGATTTAGTTTTTGTTTTAATTATTACATAAGAATATTCAACTTTCCAAACTTCGTTTTTTGTTTTTTTTTAGTTAATTATTCTTAGAAAGGTACAAGATATTCTAAGTAGGTGGGATATAGAAGCATTCTGACTCTATATATTTGAGTAGGCCATGATTCCACCTCCTGCTCAGAAAACTGAAGTTAGGCTGTAAATTATAGTGATATTTATAGATAATTGCCCTTAGTAACAATGAATTCCTATTAAGCGTATCTGACTGGGCTTTTTGTGCATCTGCTCCTAAAATCACTTTGTTCTCCTTGTTGAGTTTATTAAAAAATAGAAACTTGTTCATTTAGAGGACCGACTGGCTAAGCAGCAGTTCTGCAGAAAAGGACCTGGTGATTACAGTGGATGAGAAGCTGGATATAAGTCAGCAGTGTGCCCTTGTTGCCAAGAAGGCTAATGGCATATTGGGCTGCATTCGTAGGAGCATTGCCAGCAGATCGAGGGAAGTGATTATTCCCCTCTATTTGGCACTGGTGAGGCCATATCTGGAGTATTGCATTCAGTTTTGGGCCCCCCACTACAGAAAGGATGTGGATAAATTGGAGAGAGTCCAGTGGAGGGCAACAAATATGATCAGGGGGCTGGGGCACATGACTTATGAGGAGAGGCTGAGGGAACTGGGCTGATTTAGTCTGCAGAAGAGAAGAGTGAGGGGGGATTTGATAGCAGCCTTCAACTACCTGAAGGGGGGTTCCAGAGAAGATGGAGCTCGGCTGTTCTCAGTGGTGGCAGATGATGGAACAAGAAGCAATGGTCTCAAGTTGCAGTGGGGGAGGTCTAGGTTGGATATTAGGAAACACTATTTCACTAGGAGGGTAGTGAAGCACTGGAATGGGTTACCAAGGGAGGTGTTGGAATCTCCATCCTTAGAGGTTTTTAAGGCCTGGCTTGACAAAGCCCTGGCTGGGATGATTTAGTTGGTGTTGGTCCTGCTTTGAGCAGGGGGTTGGACTAGATGACCTCCCGAGGTCTCTTGCAACCCCAATCTTCTGTGATTCTAGAGGGAATTTGAGACATTTTTTTCATTTTGAGGAAACTTGAAACCTCTCACTAAAATTGTTTTACGTATCTGCTCATTGATAGGGAGTTTGCAGGTTGGGGAGGAAAGTTCACGGAAGTTCTACTATTGTATTTTGTGGCTAGTTCCAACTACTTTTTTGACTTGAATATCACAGAAGTGTGCAAGAGGAGGTTACTTCCAGTAGATTTGTAGCTCTGTAAGTATAAAAAAGAAATTGAGTATTAGCTCTTCTTTACACCAAAATGTATTTTATTTTATTGGAATGTAGGACTAGAAGCAGGGCCGGCTCCAGGGTTTTTGCCGCCCCAAGCGGCAGGGAAAAAAAAAAAAGCCACGATCGCGATCGGCGGCAGCTCCACCACGCCGCTTTCTTCTTTGGCAGCAATTCGGCGGCAGGTCCTTCCCTTCAAGAGGGACCGAGGGACCCGCCGCCGAATTGCTGCTGAAGAGCCCGACGTGCCGCCCCTTCCCCTTGGCCACCCCAAGCACCTGCTTGCTGAGCTGGTGCCTGGAGCCGGCCCTGACTAGAAGGGACCTGTGTCGTAGAATCATTGCTTTAAAGTATTTCTTGCTCAGTGAGAAATTATTCTTCTATAGTGTTTGTTTTCTCCTATTGAGCTTTGAGTGGTTGAACATATACAGCATATGCATTTATTAATATATTTAAAATACACAGTGGACTTGGTTGCTAAGGAAGAGGATTTACCCATGTGGAGTGGTAGACAGATATGCATATACAAAAGAGACTTTGGAATTCAGTGGGACTACTCCCTAATAAGAGGGCAGCACGTTAAGTCAGTGGGCAAGATTCTGATTTCTTGGCCAGTACTATTGAGCTGTGCAGTAGTTTCCCTATGCAGCCTCATGATCATATCACCCTTTTCCATCCCATTCTCCATTCCTTCCTGTTGTTTCACACTCATTTACTGTATGATTCTTCAAATTAGATTGTAATCTCTTCAGGGCAGGGAGCATCTGTTACTGTGTATGCCGAACCCAGCACAACAGGGGTGCTGGGCACCACCACAGCACAAATATTTATTTGAGCATCATCACAGCACAAATAATAATAATTTAACAAACAATTTATACTGGTGTAAATCTGGAGTAACTGCACTAACTTCACTGATGTAACTGAGATCGAAATCTGAGCCATTGGACTAGTTGTATATGTAATTCAAGGTCCCATGGAGTTCTTCTGTTGACTTCAGAGTGCTTTGGATCAGGCCCTATGTGCAGTATCTGTAGAACCAGAAGCTAGTGGAAACCTATTTCACACCCCAGCAGTGAGTGAGCTATCTGGTGTGGGGGGTGCAATGATGCAAATTGGAAGGGGCATAGAGCCAGTTGGTACACTCCATAAACATGGTGACAGGTTTCAGAGTGGTAGCCGTGTTAGTCTGTATCAGCAAAAAGAACGAGGAGTCCTTGTGGCACCTTAGAGACTAACAAATTTATTTGAGCATAAGCTTTCGTGGGCTAAAACCCACTTTGTCGGAAAAGTATTTTCCATTGCATGCATCCGATGAAGTGGGTTTTAGCCCACGAAAGCTAATGTTCAAATAAATTTGTTAGTCTCTAAGATGCCACAAGTACTCGTTCTTTTTTCGATAAACATGGTGGCCTAGAAAGAAATGGAGCCAGGGCAGCTGAGCGATGCATTGATTCAGGGCAACTGCTAGGGAGCCACCACTGGTGAGAACCCTTTGGAATCCCTGCCAAAATGTAAAGTTGCTCCCAAGGGAGAGTGACACTACTGCTCCTGCCCCTCCCTCTAGATCAGTTCTCCTTTCTGCACATCCACAACCTCTAGCACAAAGTGGTAAAAGTTGCACTCACAGAGCTGAATAGGGCTTATAGTGTGTGTATATTTTTCTAAGTCAGTAGAAGTCTAGAGTTCTATTAACTCTATTATTATTGCAGTTTGCGTTAACCCGGATCATTTAAAATCCTGACTCCTTGAACTGAGGAAGATATGTATTGGTATGTGTGTGTCCTTTCAGTCAATAGGTATGGTAGGTAGTTATATTTAAGGGGTTTGAAGTTATTTTTATGAGCCATGGTGAAGTGTGTAAACCTTTATTTTTATCTTGAGAGCTGCTTAGCAATTCTTCCAGGAGATTTATGCTTTTCCAGTTGAAACACTTACAAATCGAAAGGAATACAGTATTAGCAAAAGCAGAGACAGCTCATTTCTGGTTCCATCTGAGAATCCAGTTCATAATTTCCCTATGATCTTGGCTGAGACCAAATGGAAGTTTTAACTTTGTTTAATAAAACAAGAGAAGCATCGTTCCCTTTAACCAATAAAGTCAATCACTCATCCAGTACTCCCATCAAGTTTCTGTCTGATTGTATCCCTATCAGAGGGCTCTCATGTAGCACCCAAACAAACTACTCCTAACCTTGTTTGGGGCAGTACTACCTCGTGGAAAAGTTACTCAAAGATCACACACGTACAATACCCTCAGTGCTTGCATTGCCTAAGATTTACTGACAACGATTGGTTTCTTTTTCATTTTACTTGAAAAGAGCGCAGCTTGTTTCTTCTGAGAAAAAGTAACTGAAGCAAGTCACTGGCTTCCATCTCACTTAATGACATTTTACTTTTCTTTTTTTTTTAATGTCATCACTTTAGACAAGAAACGCTGTGATGAGTAATGCTTAGGAGGAGGGGGAAAAAACTTGCTTACAAGGAACTGCTTTTATTAGCGTGCAATCTTAATCCACATACATGCAGATGAGTCTGTCAGAGAGCATTCCTCCCACACCCCCTTTTTAGAGGAAGTTTGTTGATGTATTACCGACATCTCATCTTCAAAGCCAAAAAAAAAAAAAAAAAAAAGGACAGCCATTCACAGGAAGGACGTAAGTTGATTTGTTCTCCTCCTGGAGCCTAGAGCCGAAGTACCCAGACCGCATGATGAAGGAGCATTGTACCACCTACTGTAGTGCTGCCTCCAGCTGTGTCAGTGACTCTACCATGGAAAGTCTGCAGCCACTCAAGCCTAACTACATGTCTGTGTGTTTATTTGCAGAAGAATCTTATCAAAAATTAGCAATGGAAACTCTGGAAGAATTAGACTGGTGTTTAGATCAACTTGAAACCATTCAGACCTACCGATCAGTCAGTGAGATGGCATCTAACAAGGTAAGCGATGGGATAACTTCTTCCTAAAATGTCAAAGGCTGAAAATAAAAAGAATAAGTGCTTTAATGTAAAACAAAAAGTGTTGCTGTATGTGATTGTGTCCAGCAGCAGACAAGCATGCACAGTGCAATATCTGACAAAGTTCATTTAAACACTGCTGGTACTTTTTCCTAGTACTTTATGTTAAGGATGGGAACTTTAAATGCTTTGAACTATCTGTATCCTTATGCTATTGCAAGAATTAAAAAGTGCAAGTGGTAAACGATAGCATAGGTTCTCAAGCAGAATATATTTACACTGTGAAATTAATCCCTGCATTTGGTGATATGTTCCAGTGGACTTTAGGTACATTTTTATACAGCTAGAAGTAGGATGGTAAATAAAAATGTTACTTACAAAGTAACTTATAAATTGGAGAAAATTTGTCATAGAAAAGCAGAACCAGGAAAATATTTAGCATTCCGTAGATTCAGAATTATAATATGTTACAATGCAGTAAAACCACATCATTACATTGATATTTATCTATCAGAAAATTTACGAGGTGTCAATTACAGCTGTTCCCCATGGAAAAAATACTACCACAGGCACCCACTGAAAAGTGTGTAACTGATCAGGTTGGGGAAATTAACTTCGCTTTTCAATAATAATGGCAAACTCTAAACATTATGGGATAATGTTTTACTGCAACTGTCTCTTTCTCTAAGCATTTGGTTTGTGTTTTTAATATTATGGTATGAATTGACAGCATTTTATATTCAGTACATGATTAGGGTGCAGTGCCATAACACTGGGACATACGTAAGAGTGTTTTCATTAAAGGGCTGCTTTTTGGGGGAAGGGGGGGAGGGAAGAGATGCAGGAGAATTTGAGTTTTCATACAAGGAGTACAAATTTGCTAAAATTAATTTGAAAAAAAAAATCCCAAACTAAACTTTATGCTGAATGTAGGAAAAAAGGGGGGGAAGGTTCAGAAGAAAAATACAGAAAAGATATAAAGGAAAAAAATACAGCAGAAGCCCTGAATACCCCTTAAAATAATCCTTTAAAACCACCACTCTCTCCAACCCTGAGCTTCTGCTTCCAGCCTCCAACCTTCCCAGCCAGAGAGAGCTGCTCTCTGTGAGCAGATGAGATTCTATTAAGAACCCATCAAAGTCAGTCCTTAATTGGCCAGAGGGGGTTATTGTTGATTGACATAAGGCACTCCCTGGGGCTATAGGCACCACCTCTGCAATGTTCCTAGCTATTGCCCAAATGAGCACTTGACTGGCATCTGAGCAGATCTCCTGCTTTTGCACCCAGCAGCTCAGTCTAAGTGCACAAGATCTCAAAGTCACAAGTATTGCTGCTCCAAATTCAATATTTATGCCCATGCTTTTATGCAATATTTACACCCATCAACCTGATGAAGCAAATCCATATGGTTTCTGAAATGTGTGTGCTCTATCTCTTACAAAGATGTTAGACATTGTGTATTCCTTCATACCTTTGTATTAGCCCTCATGATTAGAACCTGTTTTACCTTGCATCCGAAGAAGTGGGTATTCACCCACGAAAGCTCATGCTGCAAAACGTCTGTTAGTCTATAAGGTGCCACAGGATTCTTTGCTGTTTTACCTTTGTGCCACACAAATCCAGGGCTATTCTTCTTTTCCTAACTGGAAATAAATTACACCAGAAATGCTGAATCATAAACTGAGATTCTATGGAATATGTTAAAGAAATTAATCCCAGGTCATTTCAAATTTCCTCCTCCTCCACTAGTTCTTACTACAGCATGCTGGGGCATAGAAAGTAATACAAGTTTAATAGGGCTAGCTTTCAAAAAAAGAATATAATTATCAGAATTGCGTGAGAAACAGATCTAGCCATTAGTAAGGCCGCCTGAGAAGAAAATAGGGCCTCACACACAGGGCAGAACTATCCCATATTTTGAGATTTTCTCCCACATTTGGACTCTTACAGGTGAAAAGCTCTAATTAAGTAATTCCGCCATTGTGTAATTGTTAAATATTATGATTTTACTATGTGCAATGTTAGTGTTCATTGGTTAGATTCAACTTTCTTTAAACTTTGCTCATTCATATACTTGAACTAAAATGTGTTTGTACATGTTCTGGTCAGATTCCAAGAGTCATTTCCAGCTATGAAAGAATAACATGAAATGGTTTGCAGCTTATTCTTTTTTTCCTTGCCATGGCAACAAACATCTAAACGAGTTGGTGATAAATGTCTCTTGGTTTTGTGCCATCGTGGCAAACAGTTTTTCATGGCACACAGTAAAATTATTTCAAGTGAGCTGCGCAGTCTGAAAACAGTTCAACTGGAAGTATTGAGGCTTTTGAAAGACTGTTTAGAAACAATCAGAAAATTTGACAACAAATTAAAGGAACATTTTTAATCTCGTAAAGTATCTGAGTAGACTATCTTGCTTGAATCAAAAGCTTTTAAGTAGGGCATTGGTAAACAACAAAACAGTCAGATGTTTTGAAAACAGGATGCTTAGGCTCCACATTATTAAAGAAGAACGGAAAGAGAAACAGTATAGAAAGGAAGAAAGCAAATAGACTCAGCACGATCCCAAGTGCAAGAACAGTATAAACCGTGACCTATCTTCCTGACCTCTGTTATTGCTGAGTTCCTGGCCCTGTGCCACTAAAGCCAAACTACGTCATTTGAGAATGATAGTAGGCATGGCACAGCTGTTGCAAGTGTGACTCGAATTTCCTGTCTCCTTCCTGACAGACGTAGTTTTAAAAGTACAGAGTTGCAACAACAGCAGACAGAGGGAGGATCTCTGAATTCGTGTTTGCAGTGTGATTCTCAGACCTCTTGTACAAAAAACATTTTCTGGGGGGAAAAGCCACGTGTGACACCATTCTGGTCATAAAGAGTTGGCACATGGGTCTGCCAACAATGTAAATTAATTACTCAAGGAAAGTGAAAAACCAAGGGCCTGATCCTGCTAGGTGCTAACCAACCTCAGCTTGTATTGAGGCTAATGGGAGTAGAGGCTGCAAAGCAGAGGCTTGAGCCCAGCATAGAACCATTACAGAAAGGCAGGCTCTGTCTTCTGAGTACTCCCTCACTAGGTAAAGTCTTTACCGCATGTCTTTACTGGTTCACTTAATCCTGTCCTCCAAATACCCCAGACCTCTTGCTATTCCAGACCAGAGTCTCCGGGAAGCAGCCTGCCTATCATGCCAAGCATGGTGGTGGTTTTGGGAAATGGGAAATCTGATTTTTTTTTTTTTTAAGAAATGATTTGCATTCCAAAATTAGAAAGAGAGCAACGCTGAAGAAAACGACCATACATCCCTAAGTAGGTTTCTGTTCCACATTGCCTTAGTCATTGCCCCTTGGCACTGGCCTCATTCCCTAAACTAAGCATGTGGGAATGTACGGAATACTGCAAAGATGGAGTTTATTATTTATGTAAAATACTAACAAGACAGTTCTATAGTTTCAGCTTTGAGTGAAATAAAGCTAACTTACCCTTAGTTGTCTGTAGATATTAAATGTTAATATGTATTGTACATTTTTATGTTATTGTAAGATATGACTATCATTCTGCATTTAGTGGCTTATCCAGTTCACTGCCTAGGCAGATACTGAGTCGTCTCTGGAGGTTTGTGAGTCATGGGCCTCCTGATATAGCAGCCCCCTAATGCTGCATTATGCAGCTGTCTACAGACTCATCTTCCGTAGAGACAGAATCACAGGCCCCTAGAGCATTTGGGCTCTATGGAGCAAGGTTGGTAGACACAGGCTCGGTGCATCCCCAAATCATAAAGCGTGGGGTAAATAATTCCCCAACTGACCTACTATGTGTTCTCTAGTTCTCCAACTCCCAGCTTGATGGTTTGCTAAGGCCTTAAGGTCATAGAAGCTAGGGCTGGAAAAGACCTTTTACATCGCAGAGTCCATCCACTTATAAGTGCAGGATCCCCTGAATAGCACAGCAGTTTTTGAGGCCAGTATTCAGAGCCTCTGCACCCAGACTGTGCAACTTTGCAGTTGATAGATGATAAAAAGTAAAATCTGTTTCACCACAAAAGGTTTTGACAACTGATTCTGTTCCTTCCAGATTTTTTCCCAGAAAAGTGAGAGTGCATGACACTACCCCAGAATAGCAAAGTTACGCTCCAGGGATCAGAGGAGAGAGACCTGAACCTCAGTCTCCCACGCCCTGGGCAAGAGTCCTAACCACCAGGCTTTAGAGACAGTCACTACCTCAATCTATCCTATTAGAACTCTGCTTTGTCTAAATAAATAGTTGCTGGGCCAAAGAAAGACTTACTGACTCTATAGCACCTGGATGTGGGAGACCCATGTTCAAATCCCTGCTCTGAATCAGGCAGAGCCCCTTCTCTATTGGTTTTGGGTAGGTTCTTCAGGCCCAGGATGGAATTTCTGGTCAAAATCCGTGACAGCCCCAGCGCAGAATAGCCATTAGACTGGTGGTTAGGGGTTCACATGTGGGAGACCCAGTTTCCAGTCCCTAGTCTGAATCAGGGAGAGCAGGGACTTGAGCCTGTCTACCACACCCAGGTGATTGAATTGCCCTAACCACTTGGATATTGGCTATCATGACCCTGCTCTAGGCCAGAAATTCCACCCTGCACCTGAGAAATCTTCCCAATGAAAGTGTTGCTGGAACCAATATGTTTCCACAAAAAGTTTCCATTTTGACAACTGGGCATTTTCCAACAAAAAACATTTCACCCAAAAGTTCCCAGCGAGCTCTATGAATAATGTAATTCATTATTTGCAGAAACAGTTTGAATTTTGTATATACCTACTTTGGTAACATCACAGGGTCTTCCTTGTTGACCCACCGGCTTTGAAACTTTGTTATGCCTGTAATGTGATGGAAGTTAAGGGAGCCTTAACATTGATGATACGGCTCAGTGCTGCTAGACATACTGTAATATAACTCCTTGCAATTTGTCTCACCTGGATTTAGAAATGTCAGCTGTTTCAAAGAAGTCTCCAGGAGAAGTGGGTGTAAAGAGCAGAATTAAATCTTGCAGGCAGATAACCTTTTTGACCATCACTGTATACATATGTATTTGCTAGTGAGACAGCTTACCAAACCATTGTCTGTTATTTTGCAAGAGAGCCCCTGGCATAAACATGACTCTTCCACTTCACCACTATTTCAAAGGGTGTTCCAATCAAACAAAAAACAAACCAAACCTAGAGAGACCAGCAAGCCCATACCTAACTGTCAGGAGACAGTGGCTAAATAAATCTGAGGGCACTAATGTAAACTCTGGCAGTCCACATCAAGCAGTTTAACATTGCTCAGGGCAGCATGCCAAGGGTCTATGTGCCTTGCTGCACAGCTTCCACATTTGCATTTGTTTTGTGAGTCTGCCAGCACTCAATCTTGCCCACTTCGTACGTGATGTTTCCCTTAACTGGTGCCAAATTGTTTAGTCTTTTGGTTATTTTACTGTAATTTCCTTTGTTTTAATATGCTTTAAAATAGCCAATTGGCTTACAAAGAAAGGCTTGTAAAGTTAAGCAACAGTTAGCAAGACAAAGAGACTTCCATGTCTTTTGTTTTTATAAGCAGAGTTAAGTAGGTATGATTCATGGAATTCCGCACATCAGTTCCTGATGGGTTATTTGGTATTCCCCTCTATCGGCTGCAGCTGCTCAGCGACCGTCATTACGGAAACAAAGACAGTAACTAAGCGTTTGGGAGAACTCATGAAGTGCAAGTTAGCTGATCTTCAACAGCCTTTAGAAGTGTATTGTAATTATCATTAAAGATCTTAAATGCATTCTGAAATGCCTGACGCCCTTGTAAAGTATGATGCAAACATACCCTAGTGCTGTTAGGTGATTCTTGAATTTACAGTTTTTGGAATTAGCCTGAGTTGTTAAGTCATTATGCTTGATGCAAAATGTGATAGAGGCTGTTTACACCTGAGGGTGGGGACTATTCAGTTGATGTATGTTTGAACCTCAGTCTTCTGATTCAGGTTTAGAAAGAATGCCTTGATCTAGTACAGGGAAAATAGGCACTGCATTTTCTGAAGATAATAGTGCAAATGCAAACATTACATCTGAGATCCAGATTTTGAACAATCCAAGATTTGGGAGTGTTGGATCCAGGATTTTAGTGCAGCCAGAACAGGGCAGGGACTGGAACTGGTTGGGAATTTTTCAACAAAACTGTTTTTGTCAGAAAATGCTGAGTTGTCAAAATGGATTTTCCCCCCACGAGAATGGATCATTTTCAATGATTTTTTTCAACTAAAAAAGGTTTTGAAATTGTGGAAACAAAATATTTTGACATTTTCAAAAGAAAAAAATCTGGTTTTCTGGTTCATAAGAAGTTTTCATTAAAAAAATTAAGCTACTTAGAGTTAAAAAAAATGGTCAAAAACAAAAGAAAACATTTCAAAAATTATTGAAACAAAACTGCAATTGACCTAAACCTGTGTGTGTGTGTGTGTGTCTGTGTCTGTGTGTGTGGTTAGTGAACATTTTTAAGACTTTGATTTTTCATCCCAATTCAGAACAGGAAAATATTTCAATATCAACATTTTTCACAGTACTGTATGCAAAAATGATTACCCACCTAGCAGGAGTCTGATTTGTCTTGCATATTCCAAGTTTCACCTCACTTAAAAACTACTTGCTTACAAAATCACCCACAAAAATACAAAAGTGTCACAGCACACTATTACTGACAAATTGCTTACTTTCTCATTTTTACCATATGATTATAAATTAATTGGAATATAAATTGTATTTACATTTCAGTGTATAATATATAGAGCAGAATAAACACGTCATAGTCTGTATGAAATTTTAGTTTGTGCTGACTTCACTAATGCTTTTTATGTAGCCTGTTGTAAAACTAGACAAATATCTAGATGAAAGACCAACATACCCCCAGGGCTACATGTACCCCCGGTTGAGAACCACTGGTCTAAACCCTCTCAAAGTTCAGGAATGTTCAAATTTGGGGATTGGTTCTGACCTGTCTCTTGTTTACACTACACAGAGAAGAACTAGTCACAGAATTCAGATCATCATCATATATGTACTATGAAAATAGACTGTCGTCAATTTTAACAATCTACTTCACCACTCCATACCCAGGGCCGGATTAAGGCAGGGGCTTTAGGGGCTGCAGCCCAGGGCCATGGCTCAAGGGGGGCCCTGTAAAATAAATCACAGGCAGTGATCTCCAGGCCTCTAAAGGGGGCACTCACCGTGGCCCCATGCCGCTCCTGGAAGCAACTGGCTGCTGGCATGTCTCTGCAGTCCCTAGCGGGGTGGGAGTCGGCTCCACGCACTGCCCCTGCCCCCAGCACCATCCTCACAGCTCCCATTGTCCGGAAACCAGTCAATGGGAGCTACAGGGATGGCGCTTGCGGGCGTGGGCAGCGCACGGAACACGCTGTCCCCCTCCCACCCTGGGGCTGCAGAGATCTGCTAGGAGCCAGCCACTTCCAGGAGCAGCATGGGGCTATGGCTGGCAGGCAGGCAGCCTGCCTGAGCCCTGCTGTGCCGCCGGCTGGGAGCCGCCTGTGGTAAGCACCTCCCGGCCGGAGCCTACACCTCACACCCTCTTCTCCACCCCAACTCCCTGCCCCAGGTCAGAATCCCCTCCTGCACCCAAACTCCATCCCAGAGCCTGCACCTCGCACTCCCTCCTCCACCCCAAACTCCCACCCCAGATCAGAATCCCCCTCCTGCACCCAAACTCCCTCCCAGACTCCCCAACCCCTCCTGCACCCCAATCCCCTGCCCCAGCCCCCTCCTGCACCAACTCCCTCCCAGGAAAAAGACTTGTATACAGGGGCCCCACAAAATCGAATAGCCCCGGGCCCACAGGAGAGTTAATCCGGCCCTCTCCATACCCTGAAATCCTCTTCCCTCGCTCCTTTGTCTCTGAAATGAATCATTATAATCAAAGTTGATTATTCTGCCTCACAAATACAGTGTTAACAGTCTAGAGGAACAATTGTACTTATTCAATACTCTGTATGTAAATTTGACAATCTGATGCTTTGGCCTTGCCAGCACTAGAGCCTAGCCACTTTCCAAATAACATCCTCAATCCCCAGGAGACCTCCTTTGTTGGTATGATTCCCCACTGTCTCCAACACAGGCCACTGCCCATTAGGCATCCTAACCCTTAAAAAAAGGGCTTTTGTGGTGGTTTGACCTTTTGTGGTGGCTTGACCATTTTGAACTTCTTCATTCTCCAGACATTTCAGTCATGCTGTTTTAGGCTGTGTCTTAAGTAAATAATTGCTCAAGGGCAGGTTCAAAAGGTGAATAATTATTTGAGGGCAGGGCTAAAAAGTGAATAATTGTTAAAAGGCGAGAGGCCTTGCCTGAATGGGAATGAAGTGAGGTAACTGGACATGGAATAGTATCAGTAAGGATTTGTGTAATTTCTGAAAGCAAAATCTTTGATTTGGGGGGGGCTGTGATTGGTAGTTCTTTTGCCTTTAGAAAAGGTGGGATCTTTGATCTTTGGAGAAGTTCAGTTCCTGGTCCAACTTGGGCCCAGGCTCTAAGCCCTGATTCTGGTCTCACACCAATTTTATACTGGTGTAAGTCAATTGGCTTCAGTGGAGGTACTCCTGACTTGCCCAATATGGGTGAGAGAGACAGGCCCCTCTAAACTCTTCATCAAAACTGCCATTTCAGTTTGCCTGTCTAAAATCAGCAAGACAGTGATAATGCTCAGAAAAATGAGGGGGAAAAGAAGCAAAATGAACATTTAAAAAAAGAAAGAAACGTTCGGGAAACTTAATAGTATTTAGGGATTTGTTCTTTGTTTCAAGTAGGAATCTTTCACCAATATTCCTCCTCTCCCTCTGTCTCCCTCTCCAGTTGGTGGTAATGTTGATACTCTTTTTGGTATTGTGTACTTTTTGTGACTCTGTTTGAGCTCATTGCGGTGCCAAATATGGAATTTAGCAGTGTTAGAAGGAGTTTCATTTCTCATCACATTCACAAACATACCACTAATCAATGCCAACTCTTCACATGTGTTCTGTCCTTTGGGTTTCCTTCTCACATGGAAGTCCCAAGCTAGCTCTCAGTAGGGCACACATGAAACATAGTGGTGTTGGGTTATCAAAAGGAAAATGAGGCAGTTTGGGAGGCATGCTCAAATAGAATGCCTTAGGAGAGAGACTGCTCTGACTAGAGGGCCTCTGCTGTATGTTTAAAAAAAACCAACCCCGTTGTAGCACAGCTGGGCAAATACTGCACACACAAATATTCCACAAATTATTTGCCTAGGTCTGTGTTAGAATGATTTTTCATTACAATGTATTTACATTCATTAGTACATTCCATATGTTTTTAGATGGCTGTATTAGGTGCATTTTCATTTTGGGAGGACCAGCTGCCACTGTTTTTCAAACAGTATTTTAAGAGATACAAAGCCATGTCTTACTGGGCTTTATTTACACTTTATGCCTCATCTTATAAAGCAAACAGACTTCTGCTGTTTAAGAGTTGCCAGAGTTTTTCTCATTATGCACATCTAGGAAAAGCCATTTCAGGGTTCAGAATTATTTTAATTTCCCAGAGCTAGTTTTCCTACCTTATGAAAGCCCTGTGAAGTTGCTTAAATAAAGACTGCAGGATATGAATCACATTTCAATTTAATTTAAATGCTAGGTATATACATTTCACAACAGTAGCTTTCTCATTCTCACACTCCCTGTGTTAAATGATAAACACACTTGCCTCTTGGTCTTCTTTCTAAAGATGTAGACTCCAACTGAGGCAAAATCACCTAAAAGATAAGTGCCAGTTCTCCCCAGTCCGGCTCTTGGGAGTGACTTTGGAAAAAAGCTTTAAGCCCCTTCCTGTCTAAATACATTGTTTAATGAGACAATGAAAAGAGCCATGAAGCCTGAATATATCTGTTAATTGGAGACTGAGGGAGGCCGAGAACACTCTGGCAATCAAGCATTAAGACCACTACTATATTCCATTTTCACCGCTGCAGGTTTAGGGATTAAAGGTCCTGAGTTTTGAGAGTAGTGCAGTGTGGGAGGCAGGGAATTCACTAGCATGCACCATCCTCTCCAAATGCGCAGCTTCATAAATAGCTAATGAAGAGCGGGGGTGGTTATTTGGTTTGTGGTTTCTATCGTGGGCTCATCCTACTAAATTGGTCAGCTTCCTTTGGCGCAAGTGGCTTTGTCAGTGTCTTGCATAGGTATGACTGATCAAACATTTTGGTATAAGACCTTCCACCTTCTGGAGCATTGGTTTCTCTCAAGGCCATAGATATTGTTAGTTGTATCAGGCCTTTCTTTAATTAAGACATTTTATGCCTGTAGTCTGCTTGCTTTAGTCATCTAATTATATTTTGCTGTTGCTTCCTGTCATTCAGTTCAGACTGGTACTGATCTTTCTTTTGTTTCCTGATCTTTGTTTTTCATTTTCTGAGCCAAGCTTCCAGTTAATATCAGAAAACACTTTACACCTGTGGAACTCTCTAAAAATGCCTTTGGAAAGCAAGATGTTTAGTCTGTAGTAAAAAAAAAATTGACTTTTCCCATTTACAATTTTAATCTAAACTTATCACATTGGAGTGAGGTTAGACCAGGGGCGGCTCTAGCTTTTTTGCCGCCCCAAGCACGGCAGGCAGGCTGCCTTCGGCGGCTTGCCTGCGGGAGGTCCCTGGTCCCGCAGATTCGGCGGCATGCCTGTGGGAGGTCCGCCGGTCCCGCGGATTCGGCGGCATGCCTGTGGGAGGTCCGCCGGTCCCGCGGCTTCGGCGTACCTGCCACCGAATTGCTGCCGAATCTGCGGGACCGGCAGACCTCCCGCAGGCAAGCCGCCGAAGGCTGCCTGACTGCCGCCCTCACAGGGACCGGCACGCCGCCCCAGGCACACGTGTGGAGTGCTGGTGTCTGGAGCCGCCACTGGGTTAGACAACTATAATTAATTCCCCCCAAATTGTGGACAATCAGTTTTCCTAGGAGAGGTGCTATTAATTTTTGGCCTAATCTTGTTGCCACTAAAGTCAGGATGAATTTTGCTATTAACTTCAATGGGTGCAGGATCATGCTTTTGGTTAGAACACATGACCATGTCAAATATGTTCTTTTAAAACACCCATTCTACTGAGAAGTGCTCAGTTGTGTTCTGTGTTTTCTTTTACATGGTAAGAAGCACTTACCATGGATGGATGCTTTAGATAACACAATAGATAGTCATCTTCATTTGAGCTATCATGAGGGATTTTTGTTGGACTCTTGTCTTGCTGAGAAATCAGGCCCTAGCAGATTTTGGTAGATAAATAATTTTGGCGTCAGACATCCGTCAAAGGTTTCTGTGGTAAGTTAGTGAGTCAGGTAACGAATACAAAGCACTAAGCTAACAACATGCTGAAGCAAGCTGTGGTTGTTTCTATTCATTATCCTGAAACAAGTGTTTTTACAAATAGGGAAGGGCAAAATGATTCAGATGAAACAGAAACTGACCTGAACATCCACCCAAATAAAACTGAAGTTTATAATCAAACAACCTGTTGTGTTATATTAACATTGTGTTTTATCTGTACAAATATTCAGTGTATTCCTTCTAATGATACACAGAATGAAATTATAAATCTTATCAATGCTTTTGCTTTTATGCTAATCAAAAGAAATGCTAATATTCCAACAAAAATCCTATATGATACCAATCAGCTATGAAAGCACGGACAGAATGTATCTGCCATTTGTATTCATAGGCAGTAGATGTTTTATAGGACTTGTCTTCAACTGGAGGAAGCCTTTAAGCAGATTTAGCCCTGCAGGAATGGCATGTACTTTCTTAATGTGCCAGCAAAGTCTCATGCATGTGCACCTTATAAACACATGACACATTTATTTTCAGGGAAGCCAAAATGGTGGTTTCGCCATGACCTTACTTTTTCGTCAACATCAGTTGATAGGGTTTTTTTTCCATTAGACCCACCCAATTCTCATGAGGTGAGTAACATGAGCCCCAAACCTCACATGTGAATAGGGAAATTCAGACTCTCTTCTAAGCAATGATAATTCACAGTACGTTCACTATGCAGGATCTTGTTCTGACCCTGTTATTATGCGTTTGCATATTTCAGCTTTCAATTATGTGGAAATGATCTTTCTTTCTTTCTTTCTTTCTTTCTTTCTTTCTTTCTTTCTTTCTTTCTTTCTTTCTTTCTTTCTTTCTTCAAGGCAGGTTCTGATTCTTGCAGTGTTCCAGCTTTTTTATTATGTGTTTGCATATTTTCATTTTCAATTATCTGGAAATGAGCTAGAAATACACACACCCCTCATGGTTCTGATTTTTTAAAGGGAACAGCAAATTTTACCAGTAAAACATTAATATTAGTCTATCTAGATCAGAGTAATGTTATTACTTGGAAGGGAGGAGTCACTTAACTGATTTATAGCAGCTTTTACTTTAGGAGTTGTGCTTTGAATTTATTATGTATTTTTAAATCGTCATAATAAAATTGTGTAAACAAGTGTGCCATGAAATTCTTCTTTTTTAAGTAGTTGCTTGAATGTACAAAAGATAAAGCAATTTTCTCTTGACATAAAATGGGAAATTTCATGGCTCAATGTTTGTTTTTGATTAAAAAATAAACAAAAGAGAAAACAAAAATCCTCAATGTTTTGCATCTTGTTAAAAGTAGCTTCTAGCACATCATAACTTGATTGGGGCGGGGAGGAAAGAAAGAGTTGCAAAAGCGCTGAAATGAAAAAAAGACTGATAGCTGAATATAATATGTTTACTGACTCTAGCCACTAAAACAATCAAAATTACCTATCAAAAGCTCTCTTCTTTTGAACTGATTTACCAAATTAATTGAAAAAGCTTTATTATTTTACTGTTAAATTTATATTTAAAATCAGCTTCTCATCACTCTTAGTGAGAGTGCTGAAGAAAAGAAAATACACAAACTGAAATTGTGAAGTAACAGGAACAGTTGCAAACTAATCTTTTCTGATTAAATCCATTCTGTAAATGATGAAATATGAGGAAAACTGAAGATAAAATTTTGTTATTCCTCAGACTGAAGAAAGAATTTCTTTCAAGGAGTATTGGCTTGGCAGACTCAAAATAGGCCAAAATGAACAGTGCTTCAAAGTTCATATAGGTTTGAGGGGAGCCAGAATAATAGGAAATTACCTTTTATACAAGAACTCTTTAAAAAAAGAAAAGAAAGGAAAATCATCTACTAGCAGGATTTATATCAATTACCTGCCTTTCTGCCCATTGTGAGAATGACCAACCCACATTTGTCTCATCTGCTGCTCTTGGGAGTTTTGCTTTCATGTTGACAGTTGGGACCGTATCCTGAAATTCTCATTCAGCTCTCACTCAGGCAAAAACACTGGCTTCACTGGGAATGTTGGCTGCTTAAGGATTAGACACCTATGAGATTTAAATACCCAGCTCTAGAAGAGGACACCAAATGTTCGTTAATATCTGTTCTGGTTTCAAATACTGGTTTATCTAACTTAAAAAATCTGCTATAGCACACGCCTGCCACAAACACCGTAACTGAATGTTCAAGGTGCACACACATATGTCCCCCGTGGCCTGATCCTGCAAATACTTATACATCTGAGTAATTTCCCTTGTGTGTATAAATGATTTCAGAATTGGGCCTTAATTCCTATTACACTGGTAAATTTCTGTGTAACCTGCTAGATTTTAAATATCGAGTGCCAAATTCTTCCCAGGTAAAATAGAAATGAATGGCATTACACCAGGAATGAATTGTGCCTTGAGAGAGCAGAAGTGGTTAGAACAGGGGTAGGCAACCTATGGCATGCGTGCCAAAGGCAGCACGCGAGCTGATTTTCAGTGGCACTCACACTGCCCGGGTCCTGGCCACCAGTCCGGGGGGCTCTGCATTTTAATTTAATTTTAAATGAAGCTCCTTAAACATTTTAAAAACCTTATTTACTTTCCATACAACAATAGTTTAGTTATATATTATAGACTTATAGAAAGAGACCTTCTAAAAATGTTAAAATGTATTACTGGCACGCAAAACCTTAAATTAGAGTTGAATAAATGAAGACTCGGCACACCACTTCTGAAAGGTTGCTGACCCCTGGGTTAGAAGCATGATTAAGTTGATCATGAGTTGACCCTGTTGCATTTATCGGCTGGACCATGTGGGGGGGTGGGGGAGGAGGAAAGGAAACGATGGGAAACCATACAAACACTAATGGTATCCTTGTAGGTAAGAATTCTCTCCTATCTTTTGTTCTGAGGGGGACTTCTAAGAAACAGTGGCAAAGTGAAGAATGTAAGATGGTATTTGTGTCAGAAGGCTGGGTCACGAGGGCAATGCAGTTTATAAACATTTTTAGACACCTGAGGTTTGCAACTAAATTGTTTCATTAAGACAAAGGGTGGGGAGCACCCACTTTCTGTATACACATTCCAAGCAAAGGCATTACAATATCATAGCAGTTCTTTTCTCCTGTACTTGCCTTTAACGTCTGTAAATGTTTTTAGTTTTTCATCCACTGGGCCAGATCGTAGCTTCAAGCAAATTGGTGTAGCTTCATTGACTAAAAAGGAGCTATGCTGATTTACACCAGCTGAGGATCTGGCCCTGTGTCTTTATTATCTCTGTAATGCATCGTGTACACCTATGATGTGGTTGTCTGAAGAGCAGTAATAATAATGGGGTTACCTTGAGAAGAAGCACTGGATTGGAAAATTAAAAAAAGGGGTGTGTGAATCTGGGGGTAGGTCTTTGTTTAACCTTCAGGCATGAGAAGGAAATTAACTTCATCTGTAGAAAGCCAGAGCATTATTTTGTTCAGCTGACTTACCAGGAGGAAGATGTTAGGGAGGTGCACCTTTTCCCCCTTCCCAGCCTCCCCCCACATGCACCAGGCTCATTACTGCAGCCTATGAGCCGGAACACTACAGCCTTGTCTACACTGCCACTTTACAGCGCTGAAACTTTCTCGCTCAAGGGTGTGAACACCCCCTCCCCGCCCCCCCGAGCGCTGTAAGTTTCAGTGCTGTAAAGTAGCAGTGTAGACAGTGCACCAGTGCTAGGAGCCGCGCTCCCAGCGTTGGTAGCTACTCCCCTCCTGGGGGTGGTGAAGTGAAGTTCCCTTACACTGGCGCCCCTTGGGCTTTTGGCCTGGTACACTTGCATAAAGATTTCCCTAGGGCAGTTTCCAACTTGTCCTTAGAGGAAAGGAAACCACACACCTATGTAGAAGCAATATGTCAACATTAACAGGGCTAGGAATGAAGCAAAGATTTGCATCTTAGATAAAGTAAAACTAAAGATGTTTCACTATCTGTGAAAATAACATCTGAGAGTATTAAATGAATTATAATGAAAGGAATTACCAACCAAGGAAAAAAAAAAAAAGAGAGACTCTGATAAGAAACTGGGGCTCCAATGCCCCAGTGAATACTTCAAAAGTGGTTCCAGTATCAGTCAAGGAATGATTCAGTGTCTGGCTGAGCTAATTTGGTTGAAATTACTTTTCTAGTCATTACAGGAAAACTCCACACAACCTGATTGCTTTTTCTCACCACTGCCCAGATGTTTTCAGAATAGTGTTTGTTGTTCAGAAGATCAGGCATTCTTTGTTTGTTTGGGGTCCGTAGGCTTTTCTTCATTATTTTACTTCTATTAAAATAATGTGTATTCCTTTTTTAAACTCCATGCTTGAATTGCACTATCTGCTGATCAGGGCATGGGATATGGAAAAGGGAGACCCAAGTTTTATTCCTGACTCTGCCACTGATTCCCTGTGTGATCGTGGCCGAGTCATTTCACCTCTCCGTGGCTCAGTTCCCATCTGTAAAATGGGGATAATAATGGCTTTCTTTGTAAAATATATTGAGTTGATCAGATGAAAGGCACTGTATAAATGCAAAGTATTATTATTATTGATTACAGGAATGCAGCATTAACTCTAAATTCATTCACTAGTTCTTTGAAATGTAATATGCTGTACAAAACATGCAGTACACAAACCCATTGGCATTTTCTCATTGCTTGTGTACATTCTGTTGGTTTTACCCTTTGCTGTCATATTGGTTTAGCTGAGAAGCCACTGCAGAGATTTTAACATAACATCATTCATTGATCTGTGCAGAGGGAGCAACATTCAGTCTCCCTACTGGTACTGCACACAAATGGCATACAATAAAATAGATAGAATCTCTCTGGAACATTTGCCATCAAGTGAAGCTCAAGAAAAATCTAGAGTCCCATAAAATGAACAGTAGTAATTGCTTCTAAGTGTTATTGAATGTCCTCCTCATGCCTCACCGGGCTGTACATTTTTAACTATGTCACATTATTGAGGAAATTCTATGAATAAATTCATATTCCAGCCGTGTTCAGACAGTACATTGCAATGATACCATTAAAAGTGCATGAGTAATCCCCTCTATGTAACGAGGATGATAATTGCCATGGCTGGAGTTGATCATGGTAATGTTTTTAACAGTGTTACAGTACCACTCACCAGTCATGTAAAGGTTGCTGATTATAAGCCTGAAGAAGAGAGTGGAATTTGTTTACTTAAAGCTGAGTGAACAGAGGAAAGGCATGGTTTTGTTAAAGTTCAGAGATAAGAGTCAAAAGATCTGGGTTTTATCCCTTCTCTACTATAGACATCCTGTGTGACCTTGGGCAAGTCATTTAATCATTTTGTGCCTCAGTTCCCATCTGTAAAATGGGGATAATACCTGGTACTTTTCTATATTATGGTAGCAGTGCTGCCAGGCTACATTTTTTAATGTCTGCATAGTGCTTTAAGCTCCTCAGCTGAAATGCACAATTCTGTATATGTACAAAATACTATAAAATCCTGTTGACACAACTTTGTTTGAAAATCATTTTTACAATCACCTGATTGTGGTGGTTCTTTTGTATAGATAAAGGCCCTGATCCAGTAAAATCCTTGAAAACATGCTTAACTTGATGCTTGAAGTCTATGGGACTACTTCCATGCTTAAAGTTAAGCATGTGCTGAAATGCTTTGCTGGATTATGGCCAATGTGTAGTTTTCAAGCACTGAGCTAGAACTTGTCTCCTCTTTTATGAGAGCTTTACTTTTCATTGTGATTACACAGATAGGCGAGTGTGCATTAATTCCTTACTTTTTTGTTTATAATTATAAAAAAAACCAAGTTTTGGCTTGGTAGTTCCTTGATTTTGGATCAAGAGACTTTAACCTCTCTCAGCTGACATGAATCTTAAAGGAGATTTAGTAATTGAAGTAATTCCCCAGCATGCCCACAGCTCTGGGATTCCTGACCTTCACATCAAGCATCATTCACACCTCCCCCTTGCCGGGATCTTATGACATATTCCTGAGTGAACCGATCATGTGCCAGAGACCAGTGACACTGACACACCACCACATAAAGTTGCCTAAAGCCATGTGACAATATCCCTGCCTCCAGTCACTTTTAAAGTGAAAAATACACGTTTCTTGCTAACAGGCCTTTTCAGACACTGTGCTCTGTGGGTGTTAATCTGTTTCTCTCCATAAGCTGGCTGTGGGTGGTAGCCAGTTAGCTGATCTATCTTCAGTGCTTTTACTTTCACTTCTAGCCCACCCAATTGTGGATGATTCTTGCTATACTCTGATTAGTGGGTTCTTTGGTGCTGTTCATTCGCCACGGGGAATAGGATTTGGACATTTGCAGGAATGGTTGTCTGTCTAAAGCAGGGGTAGGCAACCTATGGCACGCGTGCCAAAGGCGGCACGCAAGCTGATTTTCAGTGGCACTCACACTGCCTGGGTCCTGGCCACCAGTCCGGGGGGCTCTGCATTTTAATTTAATTTTAAATGAAGTTTCTTAAACATTTTAAAAACCTTATTTACTTTACATACAACAATAGTATAGTTATATATTATAGACTTATAGAAAGAGACCTTCTAAAAACGTTAAAATGTATTACTGGCACGCAAATGAAACTCATCCCATGAATTACGATGGGCCTTAAATTAGAGTTGAATAAATGAAGACTCAGCACACCACTTCTGAAAGGTTGCTGACCCCTGGTCTAAACCAATTATAGAGGACTCATCTGACCTTCAGTAGTTAAAGTGGATGAACATTTTATGAACTAACCCATTACTGTCTGGAGAACACATTGGTACAAGTGGACAGATTGTCTAGAGATAAAGCATCACAGATGGTGAGGGTAAGGAGTCCAACCAAATAATGCCTAAACTTCTGCCTCGCTGGCATTACGTGGTAAAAGGGAAGTGGCACCAGTTACTCAGCTTTTGAACTTGAGTAACTGAAAAATATTAACAGATTTCACACTTTCATTTGTTCAAGTGTTAATCATTTGGAACAGGGGTTATTTGTGTGCAAGGGATGAAGAGAAGCTTTGTGAGCAGGTTCTGACCTATGGGTGGGTACAAAGCCCAAGCTTTGGTGTGCAGACTTTGTATGTGTGTGTGCAGGAAGTACAGGGAGTTAGTGGAATAATAGGTGGAAGTTTCCTGTATTAAAAGAGAAATAGGGGAATCTGTGATGTGTACCAGGCAGAGTTGCGATAAACATGGGAGACATCCTGATTCCACAACTACCCCTAGAGAGCTCTGTCAGCAGCCCGAAGCTGTTCATTCTCCCTTCCATACCTCAATCCATCACACTGGCATTTCAGCCTGGGTGGGGCTTCTGTGACCTAGAGGACTCTTGTGGCTCCTGGTTTGGCAGCATTGGGTAGACTGCCCTGATTAAAATGGAGTCTCCACTCTGAGGACTTTCCACAAGAGGCCTTTGCATAACCGCTCAAAAAATGTTTTTTACTGGACCAACTTCTGTTGGTGAGAGAGAGAAGCTTTACACAGAGCTCTTATTCAGGTCAGAGCTGTGTGTAAGCTCGCAAGGTTGTCTCTTTCACCAACAGAAGTTGGTCCAGTAAAAGATACTACCTCACCCACCTTGCCTCTCTAATATCTTGGGACTGACATGGCTAGAACAACACTGCATACAAAAATGTTTTGTTTTTTTATTACCAAGTTTCAGTGGGATAGGCCAGCAGGGCACCAAAACCTATTGCAAGACCTCCCTGTATGTGCTACTTGATAGTTCTGCTGAGTAGTACCCTGGAAATAGGCATATTATGACAAAGTAATTCAGTTTATTTAAGTATATTTCCATGTGATGAATGAACAATACTTTATATTTCACTAAATCCACCAGGGACTTAAATATAGCCATTGCAAGCAGTTGGAAATTCTTATTTAATGTGTTGTTCACCAAAAACACAGTCTAGTAGTCAAGAGGTGGATGTTTGAAAACAGTTACGTGGAAAATCAGTTATTATGATTCTTTGGGCTTGTAAATGTCACACAAAATAGTATAATTGCTCATGGTTCTCTTATTAAAGCCAGTGTTTTAAAAGCTTTTAGAAACTAGCTTTCGTTTTCCTTAAAGCAGTGTTAGAATTCTCAAACAGTGCTAGAATTCTCAAACAGTGCTAGAATTCTTGCAGCAAGGCTATTATTGATGCTTGATTACAATCGGAAGGGAAGCCTCACAGTAAAGGAAGGAGATTATCATGTGGTACTGTTGCCATGTTACTGTGATATTCTTTTTCCTCGCTGTACTTGAGCGCTTGTATATTGGTGGGGGCAGAGGGTTACATTACAGCAGTAGGCTTCCCCTCTATGTATGTCCCCTAACACACATAGAGAAAGTCATATGACATCATCCCAATCAGCACTGATAACACTTATTCAAAGCAGTCAGAGAACAGAAATAATTTCAAACCTAAAATTTCACTTTTATTTTAGGAATCCTGTCTGGATGATGTGTGACATCATACAGACAATAGACAGCAATAAAATCCTAAAGCAGTATGAATATTTATAGTCACTAGTGATTTCTTACTCTGATCTACATCACATACACAGTAAATAGTGGTTTTCCTATGATTTCTCACTGACAGAACAGATTGTTTTCTAATAAATTAATTGCATTGCAACCTTAAATGTCAATGAAAATTCTGATTAAATCTATAAAATGGGATTGTGAATGCATTCCTGTAGCAATTCAAAGCAATTGATTGAAATTTTAAATTGTGCTTTGTAGACACATATTATAGGGTTAAGGTCTATGGTTGTAACAGAGGTAAAATGTATAAATATTGATAATTTATCATCTGAAAACATTCCCAGTTCCCTTTATCTTGCTAGAGATCTGAAATGTAAATCAAAATCAGGGTTACTATGGAAGGAGTTAGCAATCCTGTTTTAAAAAATCTCTGTGTGAACATTTGCACTGAAAATCATCTGTCTCTGAAATGATGAGGATTTTAAAACATATGCAGAGATTGAGATGAGGAGGCTGCTGCCTACTTTTGACTTATTTAAATATGCACAGGGCTTCCTCCATTTTAATCTTCCTTTTGAAAAACATGGCTGTATTGCTAAAGCTGGCAAACCCCTCAAAAAACAACCATCATTTCTTCCCTGCATAGCGCAGCTGAGCCAGACTAATCTGGAGTGGGGACCCCCTTCAGCCAGCTAAGCAGCCTGGTCTGTTCATAATTCATAAGTGCTTCAAGCCATCTAGCTGAATGCATTTGGATTAGTTCTTGCTTCTTCGTGCAATCCCTGATTTCATTATTCTGTTCTGCCAGCAAATAAACCCACATACAGCTCTTCTGCAAAGATCGAATACAAAGCTTGGCTTTGGCTTGGATTAGCAAATACCATGTTTTTTCAAATCTTTTGGCTTTTATGAATATTAAGCTTTTTATTGACTGGAAAACTGGGACATCCTTGTTCTTGTGGAATTCCTCTACCTGACCTGTGAATTCTTCATAAGGGATTTGTTGATTCTATTGTGGAGTTTTCCAAAATGCCTGAAGCAAACTATTTGTTATCTGTATCTTGGGGTTACATCAAGGTGGGTTAAGAATCTTGGAAGACAATTTATAAATGACTGTGTTATATATTACAAATCTAGGATATAAAATGCATAAAGCATATGCTATTTAAGTTATTTATATATACTGTATAGTAAGAGATAACATCCCTGTACATACTGTAAATGCAACATACATACATGTAATGGTTTTTTTTCCCTTCTGATAATTCACTTCAGAGGACAGAATAATATTGCTATAAAAATAGTTTAACTTGAAAATTAGGAATATCATTTTGTGCATATTAGGATGAAAACATGTTTATAATCCTGCATTGTAATATACTATATCCAAGCATAAATGTTTTCTTCTTTAGATTTACGATATATTTTTCCTCTGTCTTGCATTCCTAATGTATGCAATTGCCTTTATTTTGCAAATATATACAAAACAGAGCAAATATATATTTAAAATTTAGGCAGGATGTGGAATTGAAAACCAGAAGAGGACTTCAATTTTTGAGAGAAATTGCGTAAAATAATAGTCTTCTCCTTCATCAGCAAAACCTGATGTGCACATTCTGTTAGAAATTCATTATTGTCAGTTTAATATGACAGTAAGAAACTGCCAATTCCGACAGTGCTGAATATTATCTAAATTCAACCATATGGTGCTGACTGTGTTCTAAATATCTACACAGTTTATTTTTCAATATCTTGTTTATGGATTTGCATGTAATAAAGTTACAGTTAAATTAATGTAGAAACGGCATTCAGAATGATGTCAGCTTCTTATTTTTTTATTTTATTTCAACAGTTCAAGAGAATGCTAAACCGGGAGCTGACACACCTTTCAGAGATGAGCCGATCCGGGAACCAAGTGTCTGAATACATTTCAAACACTTTCCTGGGTAAGACATTTCACACCAAGCTTTCATATCCCACAGGAATAGGATTTCATGGAAAATAAATTAGCCACTAGCCTGTACTTGTGTCCATTCTTTAAAATAGTTATCCTGTACAAAACATTGCTGAAATGTTTTCTTTTTGGGTAGGTGGCCTAGATTTCAAATATATAATGGGGGGAAATAGAACAATGTTTGGATAAGTATTTCCTCAAAATAAATAATTTCCTCTAAATCTAACAAAATGTTTCTGTTTTCAAAAAGATTTCATGAACCTACTGTTAGCAGCATTATGCATGATTTTCTTTTGACCTTATGTAAAGGACAAGGTCACACACATACTGCTGAATACTTCCCTTCTTTGCACGTCTTTTGTCATATAATTGCATGATTGCCCTCTCAGACAGTAAACAGCCTTGTCTTAGTCATTTTCTATGCCACTTTGTATGTATTTATGAATTTACCACTACTAATTCTGGGACTGATCCTGAAAACGTTTACACCCAAGAATAACCTTTCTCACATTTGTAGTTCTGTTGAAACTGTTGGGGTTATGGACATGAATAAGGTGTTTAAAGGGTTGGGCCATAGATGATTGCATTATATTTGTTACACACCAAGTGATTTGCTGTAAATGCTTCACATTCAGGTTTAGAATTTGTAAGTATTCTTAAAGAGCAGAAGTGCAGCAAAATACCGATGCAACACTTAAGTCCCACTTAAGCCCTTAACACTAAGTGGTGCATTAGACCTAATATGGAACCTCTGTATTGGGGTGAATTTCACCCAAAGAGAAGAAATGATCTGACAGGCACACATATTCCTGGCCAGATATTGTAAAACAATTCCCTATGTCAGTTAAATGCTTACACTTGGATCAAGATACGGCATTATTTTGGACATAGCACATCATTATTAATAATCAGTATCATTGTTTGTAGCTACCTTATGGAAATCTGTTGGCTCTGTTTTATCAAGCAGCCTCGTCAGGACACCCAGAATATTAAATAGTGCCAAAAGTAAAGCAGGACTAGCTAGCTGAAATCCAACAATCTACTTCTGAAGCTGGAGAGCATGCAACGTGCTGCATTATAGTGGGCTCATTTTCATCAGATTCTTCCTGATGGATTTTTTGCAAGTGAGGATCTTACTGCTTACTGTTTGTCACTAGGAGAGAACACAGATATTCCCATGGGACACAACTCCAGAAGGTGTCTTGCTACTTATTCTATAATGGTGATATTCACTCCGGTCCACAAGGGCATGTAGGGGCCACCAAACCACTTAAGCCCTGCGTCAGTGGCGTATGTGGTGCAGAGGGCCGTGTGCATGCCCTCCATACTGGGATGAATTATAGCTCGATTGTTCATTTTAAAAATAAATAAATAAAGCTTTTTAATTTTTAAATTAGTAAATTAGATGTGTCCTGAGATTTCTAGATGAACCGTACTTCTAGGATGGGGATTGCTTGTTAATGTCTGCCAAAAAAAGGGACCTAGGTGTGTCCTTAGATTTCTAGATGAACAGTACTTCTAGGATGGGGGTTGCTTGTTTGTGTCTCCCAAAAAAAGAAAACACTGCTTCTTCACTTCCCTAAATTAAACAGGGGAATGGTTTTGTAATGCTCAGAATGCGCAAAGGAACACACACATACAGCTATGAACAGCTCATGGTATGAATAAGGTGCATGATCTATCGTAGCCTTGATTAGTCAGAGACCCAAATTCACTATTGGCTCAAACAGGTGCAACTTCACTATGTGCTGTAGAGTAAGTCCTCCAGGGAGTGTAGAGATGCCCCACTCACTGTGTCTTTCTTTGGGTCAAATTTGCCACTAATGGCCCAATCCTGAAGCCCTTATTTAGTCAATGGGCATTCTGCCAGAGTAAGGGCAGCAGGTTTTGGATCCATATCAATGACCAAACTTGGGGGGAGTATTACCCCTCTCTTGGCCCTATCTAGATGGATTTACAACAACCAAAAAATGGTTTTTCACTATATGCCATCCTCTGCAGTGACAACCTGTATAGCTGCTCCCTTTCTTTCTCATCTCATCAGAGAATTCTAGCCTCGTGGAACGGCAGCATCTGTTTCTGTGCCGTTTTGTGTGCTGCAGAAGTTCTAAATATAGACCTACACTATAGAATGTGATTTTTTAAATTAATTTATTTTCAACTTCAGTATGAATCCAATCCCAAATGAGTGGTTCTTTTTTGTCAGTGGTAATTATAGGATTAGTGATAACAGCTAATGACAGGCTTTCATACAATAAACATTAAGGGCCTAACCCTGCACCGTTGGAATACTCACCTGAGAGAGCTGCAGGACCAGACCCTGATTTTGTATTTGCTTTCTAGAGAAGTGATTCTCACCTCAGATACTTGGACTTCTCCTGCAGCATATTTTACAGCTTTTGAGTAGTAGCTAATTTTACTAGCAATATATACTCATAGACTGCCTTTAAGAACACATGGAACAGACACTCTGTGGAACAAATTGCTAAACCTTTGGTGGCTGACCATAGAGGAGATGACAGTCACTTGCTCAGGTGATCACATGTTCTGGATGGTTTAAAGGGGACCACAAGTAGGACTGATAGAAAACAATAAAAACTCGGTGGGAGTAGGAATTATAACAGTCCTTAGAAACCGTCATATGTGGTGTTGAAGGTACAGAATATCTGTGTGCACCTTTTTTATATTTTAAAATCAATGAACTACTTACAATACCTGCCTGTTAAGTGGCAGGTACTGCAGTACTCTAAATCAAGGTAAAAAAATATACATTCTTAAACTCAAGTAGAGTATTTTCATAAGAAGTAATATTTTGTGGTGGCCACTTAGCAACATGAGTATACTGTATGTAGCTAGATCACTAACCTTAAAACCTTTTACTGTTAAGTACAGGTTTTAATTTTTATTGTTTCTTGATCTCCATCACTATTCTGTATCAGCAAACTCGACCTGTCAGAAGGATTTTTCTCAAAATTCACATAATTCATGAGTTTAGTTATTTTATCAAGTAACAAGGTTTTTGTTTAGGATCTTCATTTTGTCCTGCCTTAGCACTCAACATTGCTAAGGAGATTGTATATAGGAAAGTACTTCTGTTGGTCCAGTGCCTACTCGCAAGGGAAACACCCATTGATGCCAAATCGACAGTCATTGGGAATAATGTCTTTCTTCTTAATTGCAATGTTGCAGACACAATAGTAGTTCTTATTACACAGATCTTTAATTAAGCAAAGGAAAACACAGCTAATGCCCTAGTTTCTTTACAGATGATCAGATCTGCAAAAGTGCAAGGGGATTATAATCTATTTCACAAGTGCACGAAAGCTGCACCCCACAAAAGTCGTGTGCCATTCTTTCTCCATTTTAATCCAATAAATAAATTATTTGTGTTCCATTAAAGGATAACTGCATGGTGTATCATGCCCCAGCAAAGCCCAAAGGGAAGATCCATTACAGTGGAGGGCAGACAGTGGTTATGTTGCTGTCCTGCACTAGGTTTAGATCAGGAGGGGCCATCTTTAAAATACACCAGGCCTCCAGGGTGAATCTGTGTGAGGTGGAACCACTAAATCAACCTAGATTTTGACTACCCTGGGACACATCCTTCTTTCACATTCAGTGGCAGCTCCACTCACAAGAGGAGAGAGTCAGCTGTTTCTGACAGCCTGCCATACTCATCAGGGGCCAAATTCTCTTCTGATGTAACTACCCTGATACTAGTATAGTTACACCAACAGTGAATTTGACCTCCTCTTCTTAGGATCACTAACATCCTTTACACCAGCATAAGATCTTAGACCAGCATTTGTGTTACTAGTGGATTTAGACCTGAGTGTATCAGCCTTTCATGATTAATGATTACTATGTTAAAGACACTGGTAATGAGTAATAACGTCTTAATTTACAATAATCATTGCTTGATTGAATGTAGTATTTTAAATTCAATGTGATTTTTAATGGTTTATTAAAATACTTTAAATACTCAGGAGTGATTGTGTAAAGTAGATTACAAGGTTCTAAAATTATCATGTGTATAAAATTAAAACTTAATGAAGCGCCTCCAAGTGGTTGATTTTAAAGTGAGAGTTTGCTGTGTCTTGATTCCGTGTAGTTGAATCATTTCACCGTTTTTCTTTCACAGACAAACAAAATGATGTGGAGATTCCCTCTCCCACCCAGAAAGACAGAGAGAAGAAGAAAAAACAGCAACTCATGACACAGATCAGTGGAGTGAAAAAATTAATGCATAGTTCAAGCTTAAACAATACCAGCATTTCGCGGTTTGGTGTGAAAACAGAAAAGGAAGACCATCTGGCCAAGGTGTGCATGATTCTTGTACAAAAACATCCTTGAAGTTATATCATTCTAGATCTTCATTGAAGCAGGAAAGAGAGAAAAGATGGTGCTGTCTACTAGCTTTAGCATTAAAATGGGAGCCAGGTCTTATGGGTTCTCTTCTCGTCTGTTTGAACTAGTAGACCAAGTCACTTATCCTAACCTGACAGCCTCTTTTGTAAAATGGGAATAAATATTACCTACCTGACAAGAGTATTGTGAGTCTTAATTAACGTTTTCAATGGGAGTTGAATCAGGCCCCTAAAGCATATTTTTAGGTGTGTACAGGCCTTTGAAATTTAATCAGAATAGTTTAAAAGATCAGAAGGAGGAGGGTGTGACTAAGTAGTTCTGAACTGTAAAGTCTTAGGCATTGGTGAACACAGCTCAGCCATGTCTACCATTGGCCACTTTGCCTTTGTCTTCTTGCTGGAGTTTCCTGCAGCTACACGAGACAGCACCGAAAATAATTCCCTTATGACTCAATGCAATGTGTTCTCCACTTAATAGTGGTTTGACATAGAATCTTCAGTGTTAATTTACATTTCGTGTACTTTGATAATTACCACTTAATATGAATTATCATCTTATTAAACTTTCAGAAAATACTGAAGAGTTGATTAAACTGATAGATATGATAGTGTGTGGTACATGCTCCCACATGCATTTTTAAAGTATTGTAACTATTCTCTTGTATTGTTTTTGTTTTTCTATAGGAGTTGGAGGATCTAAATAAATGGGGTCTTAACATATTTAATGTTGCAAGATATTCACACAGCAGGCCCCTCACCTGTATTATGTATGCCATATTTCAGGTTAGAGATTCCACATGCATTTGCTATTCTTTTACAACACTTGTATGTTTTCTGATTGTTTTCTGGTTTGTTAACTCCTAAAATATGTGTATGAGGACACCTTTGGTTGCATGTTTAATATGTATTCTTTTCACACTTATTAAACAGGAGAGAGATTTACTAAAAACATTCAAAATCTCATCTGACACCTTTGTAACTTACATGATGACTTTGGAAGACCACTACCATTCCGATGTAGCCTACCATAACAGCCTACATGCTGCTGATGTGGCCCAGTCGACACACGTTCTTCTTTCTACGCCTGCATTAGATGTAAGTTGTTCTGTTTTTAACAAAGTGATCTGTATTGGGGCATTGAAGTAATTTGACTGGATAATTCTAAAGCAATAAAGCAGGATATCTGAATGGATATTTCAATATATAGATCCTCTGTGTGAATTAATTGAAGCTATATGCAGTATTGGTGGCCCTGAAACCTAACTGCTGGAAGGCAACAGAGGGCATGAATGACTGAAGTGTGTAATCTTGAGCTAACCAGTGGGCTAGTGGTTGTGCATTCCAGCGCCATACAAGGTTCAGAGCGTCTATTCCATGTCTTGTCCTTACTTCTGGTTTGTAGATGAAATTCTGTCCACTCTCAACTCCACAAAATCTACGATTGGAGTTTTGTTCACAGACTCAAGATTTCACTTTAAGATCGTTAAAATACATAGCAGAACACTTACACTGATGCATTCTGCTTCAGCATCCATTCATATTGCAAAAGTAGTATACTGTACTGCTTTTTCTGAGGGCTTAGTTTACTTAGGGCAAAGATACCTTAAATAATTTTCAGTAACAAGTGCACGTACTGTTTGAAGGGCTTTCTTCTGACTTGAAACATTTTGCTCATGGAAGGCTAAATCTTAAAAACAAGGACAATTAGTTTTGACAATTTTCCATGCAAACCATTCAGAGCTTATAGTTTAAAGGCTGTGGTCACATGCTCATATTGTTCATTTTTTCCTAGGCTGTCTTCACAGATTTGGAAATCCTTGCAGCAATTTTTGCAGCTGCAATTCATGATGTGGATCACCCTGGTGTCTCCAACCAATTTCTTATTAATACAAGTAAGTCTTGTTTTAAATACAGTAGTACCGCACTAATCTGCAAATCTAATACACTCTCTCCCTTGGTCAACAAAGATTTAATAGCAGAGTAAGGTCTCAAATTACTTCCTTAAGACTGTGTTACAGTCGTGCAATATTCTGCAGTAGACTACTAGCACACCATGAAACTGGGCAATAATTAAACTGTTGTCAAAATAAAAAAACAAGTGAACTTTTTGATGTGGTCTCTTTGTGACCTAGTACTAATTCACAGTGAGTCTTCCAGTCATTAGTGTGAACTTGGGCAGTTCTTTAATAACTAATATGAGACAACTAAATAATCCATAATATTTTATTTTATATTTTTATTGTTGTGGATGATGATAAAGCCAAAGATTAGTGTTTGTGGTTCATAATCTACTTTGCAATATGCTAAATACATGTGTTAGTTCCAAGACAACTGTATGGCTCCATTTTGGAAAGTTTCTTTGCATGTTTTATGCTTTCTATTGTTAGTGACAAAAGATCATTTTTTTCTCTCATCTCAAGCTAGTTACCAATTAAACTGAATATTAATTAGTATATTAGAGTACTTGTATATGAGTGTTAATATTAGAATACCACACGCTATTTGGCTCTGATGAAACAAAAAGAAAACCAGTAGAACACAGCATGCGTAGTTTTTAATAATTTATTTAAATGATTCTAAAGACTTCAATGCACAACAGAAGGATTTCCTGTTTGAAATCCTGCATTATGCTTACTGATTTCTTTCACACTTCTTTGCTAGATTCTGAACTAGCTCTGATGTACAATGATGAATCTGTCTTGGAAAACCACCATCTTGCTGTGGGTTTCAAACTGCTGCAAGAAGAACACTGTGATATCTTCCAGAACCTTTCGAAGAAACAGCGTCAGACTCTCAGGAAAATGGTGATAGACATGGTAAGAATTCTACCCTTACTGTACTCTAGCTATCCCTACTGATGTTCTTAAAGAGAAAAATCGCCTTTTTGCACTGCTGCATTTACTTCAGAAGGTTTTCTTCTTTTATAAAGGTGTTGGCAACAGATATGTCCAAACATATGAGCCTTTTGGCAGATCTAAAGACTATGGTGGAAACTAAGAAAGTGACAAGTTCAGGAGTTCTCCTTTTGGATAACTATACAGATCGTATACAGGTATGTGATTGCAATTTTCCTTAGATTTTTGTCATTTTGCACAGTTTTTTCTTCGTTGAAGAAACCATGCTGCATAGTTTTACTCTGGGTAATAGTCTTGGCATTTGTTGCAAAGTTCAGTGCTAACTTTTTTAGGAATCATTCAAAGCTTGTAGGACCCATATTGCTACTGTTCAATACCATGGAGAGAAGCAAAGAGGTACAGGAAGGCCCTAGGATGGATTTAGGCACTGCAATGTTCACTCATTCTCTCTCTTGTTGAAGTTGTTCTATTGTGGATCTGCCCCAGAATATCCCAATGCATAGAAAAACCCACAGCACTGAGTCTCAGAGTATTGAGAAAGGGGCTTACTCGCTCAGAGAAAGGGAAAGCACCCCATTCCTCCCTCGACTTTGGTGGCAGACATTTAATAACAAGCTCACCAAAAAACCTCCCACCTTATCACTGGTTTAACATAAAGATCACGATTCATTTTTTTAAAAACTGTTAATCTGGAGACAGAAGTTGCTGTAAAATATAGAACACTCCATTTCTCTGTAAATCCCTTTGTCCACAATTAATCAAATCCATTTTCTTTGTGTGTAAGGGATGTTATTCAGTTAATAGAGCAGGGCTATTTAGCTATACAAGGCTCAATTTAGAGAAGAAATTATGAATGGTGGGACGCACCTGCATTCAAGAACAGACCTACGTGATGGCGAACTGCAACTGCACCCTGTATATCCATAGAATTAGCTGATTTGACACACGGTGCCCTTTGTGCTTCCACAAAAGACCCTGACAACTAATCTCTAGTGTAATTTGGAAGACATTTTTGAGAAGTTACTTTTTCATAGGATGTTGCATAATCAAAGACTTTTGTGATTAAAATGTTCTTGATTAAACAAACAGGTGTGGTCTGAAATCTTCTTTTATTCCACTTGATTTTATGAGTTTTCTTATTAATGGAATTTCAGGTTCTCCGAAATATGGTACATTGTGCAGACTTGAGTAATCCCACAAAATCCCTGGAATTATATCGGCAGTGGACAGACAGAATCATGGAGGAATTTTTCCAGCAGGGAGACAAAGAACGAGAGAGAGGAATGGAAATTAGTCCAATGTGTGACAAACACACAGCCTCCGTGGAGAAATCACAGGTACTTTACATTGGGGTATATTTTATTTGTTTCAGTTTGTAGTTTCAAAATTGAATGGGCCAAGTTCATCCCTGATGTAACTTTGGTTTCATCAATGGAGTTACATCAGGGATGAGTTTGGTACAAATGTGTTTTCATTGATTTGGATATTTTTATTAAGGGAGTGGCATCCTCTTGCTGCATTTAATATGCTCAAGGGTCATCTGCCTTTTCAGTTATAATGACAGGGTTTTTTCAGTGGAGTAGGTAAATATCCAAAGGTTCAGAAGTTTGATTCTGATAAACCCCAAATACCTGAATGTCTTTGAAGCTTTTATGGATTTACGTGACCATTCTAGGTGTTCTTTCTCCTGCTTCACTTCGCCTTATATTCAAATGCAGACTCAGCCTTCTCTTTTTGTGTTCCTACTTCCAGAAGCAATCAGGAATCTATCTGATCCCCCTGGCTGGGAAGGTGCGATTCAGATTCCCCCACCTACTTTTCTTCTCTCATTCTTCACAACATCCTTCTTCTTGGTCCTCAATGAGTCCCTCCAAAATTGGTCAATATCCTGCCAAGTCAGCAAAGTTGTGGCAGTCTCTGTTTAGTGGCTAGTCTCTTTACATTTAACACAGTCTAGGGACTTCCTGAGTCAGGATCCACTCCAGAATGCTTTGGGAAAGATCTGTAGACAGCAGCCAACACAGTGTGGACTGTCAGACCTGTGGAAACCCACAGTTTTTCAGGATATAATCTTAAGGGCCTGTTGGAAGTCCTGGGAGGAAGAGATTGGGAAGGCAGGGCAGTATTTATCTAAATCAATACAAATATTTAAAAAGAAGTTGGCTCCTTTGAAGACTGGCACATCCCTTGTTCTCATTCATAGATTTTAAGGCTAAAAGGAACCATTAGATCATGTAGTGTGTTCTGTATAACACAAGCCGTAGAATTTAACCCAGTCATCCCAATGTTGAGCCCAATGTTGAGCCCAATGACTTATGTTGACTAAAGCACATTCTGCTCTTTAGATAGTGGTGCCTCAGTTGCTCATTTAATTGGCTTGAACAAGACATTGTCGAGGATTTGTGGGCCCAAATAATTAACAAAGTTGATGATTATTATTTCTAAATGTCCTCCTGTGCTAAACCACGTAGTTTCAAAATTATTCACGTCACCATTGAAAAAAATCTGTCCTCATTTGTTAGCCCAACAACAATCTACGACCCCAGTTTGGCAGGGAAATGTCCACGTGCCCCATGAGGCAGTGTTGAAGCATTTTTCTGCTCCATCTTCTCACTTCAGAGAGATTTTAAAACCTGGATTGTGGTTGTGCGGGGAGATCAGGAATTGAACAGAATGGCGACCATTTGAACAAGAAAAATAATGCATCAACAGAGAGAGAGGCATTTACAGTTTGAAGTTAAAAGGGCCTAAAATAGAAAGAATGGCAAATACAAACATATTTAAAATTCTCAAATATACTAAATAATGTCCTTTTAAATCTTGTAAATAGTCTTTTCAGAAACAGGCAAATCATTTGCTTGGTTGTTTGAGATGCTTGTTTAGATGAACAATTAACTGTTTGTTTCATTTAGAAGTTGCAACATTTGTGACCATTAGTCCTTTATGAATATTGGGAGCTTTTATAATGTCAATGAACCCCACTATCCAATAACCAAAACACTGGAGTTTTTTCACTTTAAAAGTGCCTCCAAACATGTGCTGCAGGAAGTTTTCATCACCTTTTTGTTTAAGCTGCCGCAACAGTATGTTACAATTGAATTATAATGGTTCTATTGACATCCTGTTGTGTCTGAAGGAGGCATATGTGATTTCCAAAGCAAACATCCGCGTGTTGAGTCTGGCCCCTTAGAGAGACGTTTTCCTGCTGCATAGAAATGTTGTCCAGCAGTGCGCGGAGTCAAGTGACGCATTCTGCCAAGATGGAAGATTTTCAATCCTCTTTATATGGCCATTCAGTTTTCTCCATCCTGTACTTCCTGTTTGTCAGACAATTAAAAAGTGAGCCAATTCAGAGCTTGCTTGCCAATATCTGAAGGACTCACAGACCCAACCTGGACCATCATTATTTCCATCAATGACACATCCATCTGTACCACAGGAGGCCTGGATACATATTATACCATCACTGGGGACAAGGGATTGTTTTTTGTCATCGGTCCTTCATTTGGTGTTGTACACTCTTAACAAAGGAAAAAGAAAGTTGTAGTAGGCTGCATCCAAACAGAAAAACAGTAGCTACCTCTGCAGCAGAAAGGAGAGACATCTCTCTATTTAAAGGTGCAAAGCAGAGGAAACAAGTCATCACAAACACAAGCTACATGCGATAATAAGATATCATTAAAGGTCAAATTTAAGTCTATAAAAGCAGTAACATTCAGAATTCAGACTGATAGTCAATCTAAGAAGGCTGGCCTTTTCACAGCTGCCAGCCAAATGAATGCTCAAGGGGAATTGCACTGCGATTGCCATAAAAAAGAAAAATCAATATTGTTATTTCAGGTACCCCTCTGTATGGTAACAGTTCGGAGATGACATTTAAATAGCAACCACAGTGAATCCTTCTATCTCCCAAAGATTAACTCCGCTTGAGTTTTGCCTTAGTATTGCACCAGAACAGGGGGGGTTTTTTGGAGTCAGCCAAAGATAACAGCAAGCCTACTTATAATCACGTGTTCATTATGTGATGGCATAATGGTAGCCTTATCTCTGAATGTCCATGTGACCATTGTTTTTAATTAAACCTCCACTCAAGGCCTGATGTTAAAAAAGGCCTCAAGCCAACTTTCATTTTTGTCGGTACAGTTTTGCACAGGCATGATGTGTGCAAATGGTGCCATTTAGACACTGGGTTTGGGGGCCCAGTCTGATGCATTTATTTGCAGGCAAAACTAAAGGCTGCTTCTCAAAATCAGGTCTTTAGTGGTGTTGAATATTTTCTGAAAGAATGCATCAGTCATTTGTAATGTGTGTGTAATATTTTGTTTCTCAGGTTGGATTCATTGATTACATCGTCCATCCACTTTGGGAGACCTGGGCAGACCTAGTGCAGCCTGACGCACAAGACATCCTGGATACTTTAGAAGACAATAGGAACTGGTACCAGAGTATGATACCTCAAAGTCCCTCCCCTCCCCTTGATGAACGGAATAGAGACTGTCAGGGTCTAATGGAGAAGTTCCAGTTTGAACTGACTCTTGAAGAGGAGGATTCAGATGGACCTGAAAAGGAGAGTGAGAGTATCAGCTATTTTAGCAATACAAAGACACTCTGTGTGATTGACCCGGGCAAAAGGGAATCACAAGAAGAGGCTAATATAGAAATTGTGACAGAAGATATGTCACCTGTTGATACATAATGTACTGTATGTAGGTGAACTTTAAACACTTAATGAGCATGCAAGCTGTCTTGTAGGACTAGCCTGCGATCTAGGTCTTAGGCCTGTGTCTAACATTGGCTAAAAGATCTTCTCAGCTACTTGGATTGGAGTCAAGGTCAAAGATCGTGTATGGAATGATTGCTCAGGAAATTAACAGATGATTTACATTGTAGTTTAAGCCTTGTCATCTTAAAACATTGTGTTGTTCCGGAGCCAGCTTGAATTGTTACTGAACTGGTTGAAAGTGAACGACACAGAACTGAGAGATTTTATACTGTTAAGGTTTTGGGATTTATACCAGTTAGACTGATAGAAACTACTGAATAGTAACTCTACATATAAAACCTGTCCACCTAACCACCTGTCTGCGGACCTGTGTGCCTTTTTTGTAAACACTTTCACGTCTTTTCAAGAGCCTATTAAATACACAAAGTTTAGTATAAAACTCTACACAATGTGTTTCAAAATTGGTGGATACTTTTTTGATTCTTCCTGTTAAAAGAAATAGTCTTCCTTCTCTCATGGGCAATATCTGTCACTTTATTGCAGTTAATCATTTTTACAGGCTAAACAGAAGGGGTACCCCCGATTTTGCATTGCCGCACCTTTAATAGTCTCATTAAATCTCCAGATGATCTTTTAAAGCCATTTCATGCCATTGCACATCTTTTCTGTTTGCTTGCTATGTACAACAGTATTTTTTCCTCAGTGGGGTTCACTTTTGTTGTGCATAGGATAAAGGGTAGTTCTGTTTTTCTAGCACAATGCAGTACATATACAATTAAGTGTAATAAGGCAGTGTGTGATGTGTGTTCTCCCTTTGACGGTTTCTTTGCTCCGTGGAAGTTGCACGCTCGGATCTTTGTGTTTCTCTCACCTGTAGTTCATGTTTCCTAGGTTTAGTTCCATCATCCTTCTCCTGCACTGCCTTGAGCTCTAACACGTCCATTACTGTTTATAACAGTGTATTTATTACTGACTGTATATAATGTAATGTTTTGTAAGTTATTAATTTATATAAATTAACATTACCTGTCAACGGTGGTGTTAATTGTGTAGAAAACTCTGGATAAGAGTTGCCTTTTTTTCTTGTAACCTTTTGTATTGCATAAAATAGAAGAACCTGAACATAGCGTAAGAGACATACGGAACCCATAAAGGGCATTCAGGTGGCATTAGCTCACAGGAGTTTCATTTTCATGATGAGTGGGAGTGGGGGCAATAGGACGAGCTGGGAGTGGGGGCAATAGGACGAGCTGTTTAAACTACTGAAACGCTGAAAAGGAAACCCCCTGGGAATGCTGCCAACTATTAAATGTCATGTTCCAGTATATGAACAACCCAATGTGAATTTCTATGACAAAATGTGAACTGATGTAATAATTGTGCTGTGAAGCTTCTTCTGACAAAGCTTGTTAGGCATCATTAATGGTGTCAATCTCAGTTTGTAAAATATATTTCAAGCTTTTGGTCCAACTTGTGACTAAATAGTTGATGAGACTAGCACAGTTGTGCATGATCAATGGGTTTGTATGTCTGTTGAACACTGCATTGTTCCAGGTGGTTATTTTATTGTTTTCAAAAGTTTCACACAATGTATGTTATAGTATTATATATTGTGTTCAGATGCATTCTTAAGAGATTTTTATATGAAGTGAATAAATGAAAGCATGACCTAGGCTGGGGCTCTTCTGGCTGTTTATTTTTATCAACAACTTTGTATGTGAAATAACTAAGCAGCATCAAAATGTAACTAAGGTAGCTATAGCCTACCCTGGGAGTAGGCTAACATATGATCACTGACCAGCTCCCATGGTAAAATAAAAACCAGGCCTCCACACCTATTAGCTTTCTGCAGCCAAAGAGCAAACCAAGACTTGAATAACCAGAATCTGTAAGCACAAGGAGAAGGACATCCTCTGGCCAGGGCCGGCTCCAGGCACCAGCTGAACAAGCAGGTGCTTGGGGCGGCCACTCGGGAGAGGGGCGGCACGTCCAGCTATTCGGCGGCAATTCGGCGGAGGGTCCCTCACTCCCGCTCGGAGCGAAGGACCTCCCGCCGAATTGCCGCCGCAGATCGCAATCGCGACTTTTTCTTTTCTTTTTTTTTTTTTTTTTTTTGCTGCCCCCTGGAGCCGGCGCTGCCTCTGGCCACTCTTCTACTTATTTGGAGTCTCAGGACAAGTGTCCAGCACTCAGAGACCCGCTTCTTCCTTATTCACCTTTAACCTTCCTGATGGTGAAAATCATCAGTGCTGTGATCAGTCCTCTTAGCCTCTTCCATGGCTTGGTTCTGTTGCAATTCCTGCACTGTGGGCAGACACCTGTTAAGAAAGGCTTCTAACCTTTTCTCTGTCAAATACTGCATAGGGTCTCTACACCCCATCTTAGTAACACTGACAGGGTGCCTGCCCACACCATCCAGTTCCACGAACCAAAGACAATTCTGGTCCCACAAAGCTGTTCAGGTTTCAGAATCTGGTTCCTGAGTCTTCGAGTAACAGTTTTCCGATGCTGAAGCATTCTAAAATCACGAGTCAAAATCTTATGCAATTGGCTTAAAAATCATGAGATTTACAAAAAATAATTTGGGGGTCCTTTTGTGTCTTCTGGATTTTAAGCCATTAAGGTTCACACTGGTCACATTTTTCTCTGCAATCATGATGTCTAGAAACTTACCTTTTTTTTTTTTAAATAAAAGCTGAGAATCTCTCATAACCAATTGATTACAGGTGCCAAGGTTTTAAGAACACCCCCAAATATTGCAAGACTTGCTATAAAATCATGAGAGTTGGCAATAGTGTAGTGATCAGCAAAATTAGACATATAACCCAGTTCTTCCAGACAATGATGATAAGGCACATCTCGTTCTAGTTCTTTAACTGGACACTAGATGACATGACTAGGGACATTACAAGCTAAATACCAATTTACAATGAATACCAATATTCTCCCTAAATTTTCTTCCAGACTCCTCCCCCTACTACCTGTCATGTATTGAACTGTAAAACTTTTTGCTTTTTTGGATAGTCACTCGCTGAAGACACGTCGTTTGCAGATATTGGAAAGTGAGTAGGAGCTACTGTAACTGAGTACAAAGTGTACTGCACAGTGAACTCTTTCTAACTGAAATGGCTTCAAACAGGCCTCACTAGGACTCAAGGTCATGTGACTATGTGGAAGGACTTTGTGAGTTCATTGAGTACAAAATAGCATCTGAAAACTTTCTTAACCAGTGGAAAAAAACTGTATCTTCTCATGGCTCTAATAACTCGGGAGGCCAATCAATAAAAGAAACTTTCAGGTGAGAATATGCATAAGGAAATAACAAAAGCCACTACTCCCTTGACTGCAGCTTCCAGGCAGGCAATGGAAGTGGGGCATGGGGGAAACCTAGCATACACCCCTCCCCCGCTATGGAAATTTTTTGGGGGAGGCTCTGTTTCCTCCCTTCACCCCCCTCCCCCCAAGTATCTTGGGGAGGCAAATGCTGAGTATTCATGTGAGGGGGCTGACTGGAGATGAGAGTGGGACTGGAAGAGGGGCTGTAGTGGCACAGTGCACTGGAAAGCAGGTAGGACTTCCTGACCCAGCCCAGTCCTGCCTTCCAGCCACCGTGGACCCCATGGAAACACTTGGCCCAGGGGAGGGACAGGAGCAGTGCACCAGCCGCCAGGGTACTGTAGAGGATGGGAGAGAGCACCGGCACCTGGGTGGGGGGCAAGAGGATATTGGCACAGAGGGTGTCTGGTGGGAGGCAGGACACTGGGCACCAGCCTCCAAAGAATTGCCATAGGAACAGCAGCAGGAATTACTGGGGTGCCTAACACCTTTCCAGCCTGGAGCTGGCTGCTCCCACCACCTCCTCCCAAGTCCCAGCAAGGGTTAAACCCTCTGTGCTGCTAAAGGGGCACCAGTTAATAAGATCATTAGGCTCCTCCATGCATGTTTTGTAAGCATAGAGGGTGGGTTAGCGCCCCCCTCCCCCCCATATCCTGGCATTATTCCAATCAAGTGTAACCCCTTTGGGGTTTAGAGAGCATGGCCCCTTTAAATCTTTTTTCCTAGGTGGGAGGGTGAGAGTAAGAAAAAAGGAGGGAAACTCCAGGGGGCAGCGCTGGAGCTCCAGGGAGAGGGAGAGAGCAGCCGGCAGGCCCTGAAAAAGGAAGCAGAGAGAACCTGCCTGAAGCCTGGGAAGGACAGGGCGGCCGAGTGGGGACACCCCAGGACAGGAGCCAGGAGGATCACTGTGCCAGGGAGGAATCGCCCGAGAAGGACAGGCCGGAGCTGGACCCAGTATCACGGCTGCCCAGAGCTGCATGGGGCTGTGAGTACTGGGGCTTGGGACTCTGCATTGGGAACAAGGAGGGAGGTTGCTAGCTAGTTAAGTGGGGAGGTGGTCGCTCTGTGTGGCTTTGCAGAGAGCGGCAGAAGAGGGCACCGGAGGGGTTTGTTGGGGGAAAGTTCACTGGCGCCGAAGACGACCAGGAGCACCCAAGACTCACCCCTGGACTGGAACTTTGCTCAGGACTCCTGAACTCTGTGTGCAGACACATTGCTCAGTGTCTGCCCTTCCAGACTGTGCTACCACTGGGCCCGTGGGGCCTGGGTTTGAATGCAACCCTGTTCTACTGCTCCCCCTATATTTCCCCTTGTTGTATTTCTCCTCTCATCCCTCTGTAAATAAATATTTCCCTTTGTTATATCCATTGTACTTTTCCTGTGGGTGTGTGTGTTCACTCTGGGGGGTTTGGAACAGGTGCCCCTGGGGTGGAAGGGATTTCTCCTGCTGCATTCCTGCGCGCGCCTTCTCTTGGCCAGAGCTGCCTGCAGAGCAGACTCCATCTTGGCCACGAGGGCGCTAAAGTTACACTTGGTGGCCCGTACGGGGACTTTGCAGTACACACACACACACACCTACGTTGTGCACCCTGGGCTCTTCTTCACAGAGCAAAGAAACTCCTGAGCGACTTTCATCTGTTTAAAAAAAAAATGGAGAGAGGATTATTAGAAGACCTGTGCCGAGGGGCACGAATCCCAGTAACCAAAGCTGTGCTGGTGGCAGGGTTCCCAGAAGAGATGGAACCAAATGAAATTGAGGAGAGCCTAGATGCAGCTGAAATACTGGGGAGGGTAAAGGTCCACACCCGTATTTACAACCGCAAAGTGAAGGGCATGGTAGCACTATGTACTCACTCCAAGGAAGCAGATCTTGATAAAGTGTCCAAAGAGGTGCAAGTAGAAGGTATCCCCTGGACAATTCTGGGGACAGAGCAGTCCCCTCCTAGTGTGCCTGTGTCACTTGATGTGGATTCTTTAGCGCAGAAATTGCAAGCTCTGATGGTGGATGAGAAGCGGAGAAGAGAAGAATTAATTTTGGCATTAGGAGGGGCTCCAACACCTGCAGCACCCAGCCTAGTGGGGTGGGCCAAAGAGCTGGGAAACGCTCTCAAGGATGCATTGAAGCCGGTATATGAAAGTGCTCCATACAAGCGGTTACGTTCATTCTCGGGGTTGTCATCTGTACCCTCAGGGGAGAATGATTACGAGACCTGGGGGGATTTTACGGTGCCACTTGTCCAAGAGTGGGAATGCTCTGATGCTGAGAAGCGGAAACGTGTGCTTGTGAGTCTGAGGGGACCTGCCATGCGAATTATCCGAGCCCTGAAAGACTCACAACCAGCTGCCACAGTGCAAGACTATTTAACCGCTCTTGAGAGTGTCTACGGTACTACTGATAGCAGTGAAGACCTGTACTATCGTTTCCGCCATACCTATCAGGAGCCCCACGAACGATTGTCGGATTTCATCAGGAGACTAGAAGATTTGTTACAGCAGGTAGTGCGGAAGGAGGGCATCCCCACCAAGCGCGTTGATTCCGCTAGGTTGGACCAAATCCTTCGGGGCACCCGACAAGATGGGTTGGTGTTGTGGCGACTGCAGCTGAGGGAGCGGGCCCAAAACCCACCCCCATTCCACAAGCTCATTCGAGAGCTACGTGAAGAGGAGGAGCGATTGTTGCAAGTGGATTCAGTGGTGCAGCCGAAGCTGGCAGGGAGTCACACCACCACAGTGCTTGGAGAGATGGGAGACGCCCCGTCAGTGGCAGCGGCACTGAGAGATTTGACCCGAGAAGTGGCCATGATGAAGGCTCAGGGACATACTGTGCCATCCTCAAGAGGGGAGAGTAGCAGGGGGGGTGATAGCCAGCGAGAAGGTTTCTGTTATAACTGTGGAAGAGATGGTCACTATGCCTTGGACTGCCAAAACAAGACAGATCATGCAAGGGTATCTCAGAGATTGCAGCAGACCGTTAGGAAGCTTCAGGGAAACACCAACAGGGCTTGGGGAAGGAGCAACCCAAGACCCTGAAATTCCAAGGCTCCCCAGAAAAAAACACAAACAGGGGTTACACAAGCAATTATATCGTCTCCCTATAGTTCTCCTGCAGTTTCATCACAAGAAGTTCTTCACATGCTGTGCAAGGTTCCTGTGTGCTGTTAAACAGCTGAATGTAGTGTAGTTGTAGCCATGCTGATCCCAGGATAGTAGCGAGACAAGGTGGGTGAGGCACTATCTTTTACTGGACCAGCTTCTGTTGGTGAGCGGGCCAAGCTTTCGAGCCACACAGGTAGGGTGACCAGATAGCAAGTGTGAAAAATTGGGACAGGGGTAGGGGGGTAATAGGAGCCTATATAAGAAAAAGACCCAAAAATCGGGACTGTCCCTATAAAATCGGGACATCTGGTCACCCTACACACAGGGTATGTCTACACTGCAACTCAACGCCTGTGCCAGCCAACTTGGGCTCACGCTGCAAGGCTGGTTCATTGCTTTGTAGACTTCCAGGCTTGGGCTGGATGGAGCCTGGCTCTAGGACCCTGCAACTTGGGTGGGTGTGGGTCCCAGAACTCGGGCCCAACCCCGAGCCCAGAAGTCTATGCAGCAATGAAACAGCCTCTCAGCCCGAGCCCTGCGAGCCTGAGGCCTTGTCTACACTACACAGTTTTGTCGACAAAACAGTGGAGGCGTATACACTGAAATGTTCCTCCCACCCATGTAACACCCCTGCTGTGCTGACATCACAACACCACCTCAATGAGAGGCGGAAGGCTTACGTCAGTGTAGTCAGGGCGGCGCAGTGTCTGTGTAGACGCTGCGTTCCTTACATCTGCTGTTGGCTGTCATTCTTGTCAATTTTATGGCTGCTGCTGCCAGGTCCCCACTCCAAGCTGGGCTGCCACCCAGGCTCCTGGCTTGGGCTGCCACCTTGCTGGGAGCCTTGATGCCCTGTGGGATCCCAGTTCCATGCTCCCTGCAGGGAGGTACCATCCCAGTTACCACTCACATACCAAAAAACCCACATATCACCACACCTACCATCATAAATCCAGTCACCACCCCAAACACACCATCTGTTATCGGCATTTACGGAAAAGACTCTCTTCACAGTCTTGGCAATACATTACATTTCCCCCATTATTAGTCATTTGTATTTCATTAGTGCCTGGGGGGGGGGGGCAGTTGAGAATGGGGCTTTGTTGTGCTAAGCACTGTACAAACAAAGGGCAATAGACAGTCCCTGCCTCTGGCAGCTCAGTATTGGAAAAAGATGAGCCACAGACTGGAGGGGAAAGGGATATAACACACAAACAGAGTAAAGGTCATGTTCCACTTTTTTTAATTCCTTTGGTGGGTTTTGTTTTAGGAGGGGGTTAGTTAAAGGAAAGACAAAGGCAGGGCAGCAGAGAGAGGGTAGGCAGGAGGGAGTGTGTGGAGTAACTCTCATTGTAGCGTAAGATTGCTGGGTGCAGAGACCAGTAGTCAGATGCCATCTTGGGTCCTGGGCTGCAGGGAGAAGAGAGAACTTGCAACATGCAGCAGGCACTCAGTGTTTAAATAGAAATAATGTGTGTGTTCAATCCAAGCTCTCTGGGCCTTCATAAGACACCCACCCCCCACCACCACCACCACTACCACCACCACCACCACAGGGAGAATGGAGACAGTAAGAGTAAAGCTGAGGAGAAGAGGCCTGGTGGGGGTTGCAGTGAAAAAGCAGAGGGGAGAGAATATCCAGTCAGCACGCTGACCCCCATGGAGTGTCTGCCCCTGCTGGGGCTGCTTGTGTATGAGCGTTTCTCTGGGGATGGCTATAATTTCTTTCTTGTCCAAGCCCACAAGCCTCAAGGAGAGTGAGCTGTGTCTCTTCCCTGAAGATTCCAGCCATCTTCTCTGGATTATAGCACACTGGCCCTTACGTGGCAGACCCCTGAGGATGAAGAGGTAGCCGACCCCACCCCCAGAAGCCAGCAGGAGGGAGAGAAGCGGCCACTGTAGGCGCCACAGAAGACTCCTGTGGGTAAGTTAGAAGCTAGGCCCTGGCGGGGGGCAGCAGCACATGGAGGGTGGGGGAGCATCAGCCACCTCAGGGAAGATGTGGGGAGCAGCAAAAGATCAAACACGGGGGGGTAAGGGGGCACCAACCACCTCAGGAGATGGGATTGCAGGAGCCTTCACCCCACACCCTGGCCTCCCAGGGGTGAGGGCAGAAGGGGATGCAAAGCCACCTGGGTGCCGTTGTTCCCCAGCCAGCTCCAAAATCAAAGGCCTGAGCACTGCCAGACCCAAAGCAGGATCTGCAGCTCCATCGTCTATGTAGGATTGGCAGGTCTGAAATAGCCACTGTTTATATAGGACCTAAAATGGTCAGTGCCCTGCTAGGCGCAAAACCTGCCCTTTCTTCGGTACCCACAAAGACTCCCTGGCAACGAAACCAGTGTTGATCCACTGCATAGAGAGGACGCTGTGATTCTGGGGCCACATAAGAAGTGCCCATCCTCAGTCCAGTGAATAGCTCAACCATCTGGTGGGGGCCCTACACTGCATGCCAGTGTTCAGGATGTGGGTGGGGTCAGACCAGTTGCTGCCATCCACCACAGCGGTGGGGTAACAGCCTACAGTGGCCCCACAGCCTGGGAAAGGGATCCCCCGTCCCGCACAATGCAGTATTTGCACAGTGCTGACTGGCTGCATTTGACCCCTGGTTCATCTAGTTTAAAGCAACAGCACAAGCTAACAAACAAACCCTATTCTCAAAGTGGCCCGGATGTCACAGAAGATGCCAATACACAAAGAAGGAAGCCAGTAAAGCCAAGCCCTGCTGATTTGTTTCCAATAAAAACTCATCGTAGTGCAGAGAGCGGTTGCTGGGCCAAACCAATTATTTGTTAGGCTCCAAGGAAGAGGAGGAAGGGTGGGGGGGAGAGATGAACAAAAACCAATAAACAAAATAGTTGAGACAACTCATCAGGGGGCCCTTGGGAATGGCGATGAAAGTAGAAATCTCTTTTATCCCTAAATCAGTTCCAAAAGTTAGATCTACATTAGGCAGCCGGTTCCCTTCCCAGTTACAGCTTTAATAGACAAAAATGCCTTAATTTAGATTTTAATTAAAAGAAGATCTATTTCAGCATTGTTTTTGCATGTTCTTTGCTGTGGTAAAGCCTAATTTACTTTATTTGTTAATTATTATTCCTGGCTGAAGAAATACTGTTAAATACGAGTGTGGCTGGAGAAAGGCTTTCGTGCTGCATATTAATTCCTTGTAGCCCAGCCCCGTGGCCAAAGCTTGGAGGAATGAGCTATGTAGCTGGTGTAGAAGGCTGAGCTGCCTAACCTTCCTGGACAGCTTTCATTTCTATTATTTCAGTTAGTCAACAGAAGTGATCTTTGCAAGTTGGATTAGCCCATGTCAGTTAACTGAAATGTTTGTGGTGTACCAAGGAAAAGGAAGTGCTGGAATAGTCACCCTTACAGCATGTAAAGTTGCTAAAGACAACCGGATGACAGGGAGGCTCGCAGCTATTCTTTGAACCGGGACATCACTGAGGCATCCAATGAGTTCAAAACACATGCCTGTTAAGAACACAATTATTAATGGTGTCTGTTGAGAGCTGTGAATGTGGCAGGTTCAACTTCTCTCACAGGAAAAGAAAACACTTTGGAGTCCTTTACAAGGACTGAAAGTCTATAATTAGCTGGAAATGATGGCTTTTAGGCTAGGCTCAGTTCCAGGCAATTTTATTTCCTGTTACATAGAAAACTCCCCTGTCAGGACACTAAACTGCACCCTTAGCTCCATAAACTTCACTAAACAATATACTCTTAGAGCTGACTTTCATTGTTGTCTCTCTGGAGTGATATTTAACTTCTTAACTCTGACTTTTCCTTTGAGTGACTATGCACTTATTCGTTCCACTGCAGATCTATGTGCACTCAAAGCACTCGAATCGGAGACTTTTGCCAGCAGTACCCCTAGGTGGCACATGCCCCCCAGTCTCTTCATGTGCCCAGCCATGGGCATAAAAGGCATGTCTGTGTGGCCTCCCTCTCAGTTCCTTCTCATCACCTGTGGAGAGAACTGAAGCATCCTGTAGCTTTAGCTTTGGGTCACCAGCTTTCAAAACAATTTTATTGTAAATAGTTATATGTAGTTAGTTCTATTGTATAAGTTAGTGTAGTTGGTTATTGCTAGTTTAGGGAAAAACTGGTGGGATGAAAAACGTAACCAGGATTCAAGCAGTGGGCTACATGCAAGGCCATTTCCCCTGTCACAAATAGGCATAAAAGCTGTTAGATCTGCCTTGGTGAGGGACATTTGAGAGACACATGAGCTATTAGAACTGTTTCCACTACAAGGACTAAAATACAGAGGGATTTCCTCCTCAAAGTCCATCAGATGAAGAAGGCAATGAGTCTCTCTTCCAAACTGGACCCCGACCATGAAATAACAGACTCCAAGCTGAGGTGTGTCCCTCCCGCTACCCAAGATCCCAAACACAAGTCTGCAGAAAAACACTGCTCTTTGATTTCTCCCATGGCCTCCTTGAAGGGTTCCAAGCATTCTGACACCAACAAGTGCTCAAAATCTCAGTCTTCACCTCACAAAAAGGCTTCCAGTAAGTCTTACGGTACCAGTTCAAGGCATCACAAACATAGGCTCTCACTTGCTGTGTGAGGCAACACCGTCAACTCTGGCTCCTTCAGAGCTGGCAAGACTGGTGTCTCACCTTTACCAGCTACATCTTCTTCAATACAGCTGATTCAGACCCTATCAGCACCATTGGCACCACCAGGTCTCCTAGCTGAACACTTACCTGTCTCGGTCCCACCAATTCCGCAGGCCTTCCTATCTGTAAGGGATCGTCTATGCCTCCTCTTACCAGCCTCTCCAGTGTTACAACCGGCTCCAGATAGGGCAGCTCTGGTGTCTTGCGGCTGCTGGCACCATCAACACAGATTGCGCCTTTGGCACAATCAGCACCGCAGCACCTCTGGCACTTTCAACATCATCTGCATACGTAGTACCATCTCGCCACCCCATTATGCTGGCACTGTCAACACCGTCAGGACTTCTGGCACCGATCACCTTGTTGATGTTCCAGCCACCTCGTTCTTTGGCCGCGCTGGTGTCTCACATGTCCAGACCACCATGAACTTCAGCGAGGCCTGCCCCTCCCTTTTCTGAAGAAACCTATGTTTCTTCTTCAGACTCTGAAAGGGAGGAACCTGTATCACCTAGAAGGCCTTTTAGATCATGTTAGAGACCTTGTACCACGTAGGGTTACCTGACCTATGGACCAGTACTGGTTTTCTTATAAAGAGGCATCAGTATGGTGTCTCAGACATTGCAGTTTCTCCTGTCACCTTACTGGTCTTGGGTTGCTCTGAGGGATTATAAACCTCCATCATAGTCTAAGGTCCCCCCTCCAGTACAGGAAATCAGGCTCCTGCTACCATCCATCCAATGTATAAAGGAGAAATAATGGAGGCATGCCTAGATGTTCCCCCTATATCTCATCTTCTTCTCCAGATGAAGCTGTCACTCCAGAGTTGAAGCCTTCCCTCTCCCCACTCCTCCGGGGACTTCAAGGTCTTTCAGGACCTGATGAAGAGAGAGATTACTTCCTTAGGACTGCAGGCTTAGCTTGTGCAAGAAAACCCATGCAGCCTGCTTGATGTTTTACAGACCACTGCCCCAGGAAGGGTTGCCCTTCCAATTAAAGAAGACTTGCTGGAGCTAGCGAAAACCCGCTGGGAGATCCTGGCCTTTAAACCACCTACTGCAAAATGGGTGGACAGATGTTATCAAATCCCTCAGCAGGACTTTGATTACTTTTTTAACCCATCTAGTTCCAGATTCATGGCTGCTAATGAGCACTTTTGACAGTCCCATCCTAAAGCCATTCCCAAAGACTAGGAGTTCAAGAGACTGGATTTATATGGCCAGAAGGTTTATTCTACCACTACTCTTCAAATGAGAATGGCTAACTATCCAGCTCTCTTGTCTAAATGTACTTTTATTAATTTGTCTGTAATTTCTAAATTTGCTGACAAGTTTCCAGAAGAATACAGGGAAGAGTTCCTGGCTCTGATTTCAGAAGGATACCTCACAGCCTGAACATCCCCCTTGAACATGGCTTTATGGTCTGTGGCCACTGCCATCTCCATGGGGTGCTCCTCCTGGTTTCAGGCCTCTGGCATTTCAAAGGAGCTGCAAAATACAATTGAGGATTTGACCTTTGAAAGCTCTTAGCTACTTTCCAAAAAAACTGACTATGCAAGCTGCACTCTGAAAGATTCCCATGCAACACTTCATTCTCTAGGAGTTTACACCCCAGTGACAAAAAGGAAACAGTTTAGATCTCACCTTTATTACAGATCAACCTTCCCACAAAAGTCACAGGATTCCACAAAGAGAAGGTCTAGACTTCCTTGACATTGCCAGCTGGCTTCATCTACAGCAGGCCTTCCTTGCCAGATATCTTCAGCTTCCAAGCAGTCATTCTGACTCCTTCATCAAGAACTGCCTCTGTCCATATCTCCTTGATGCAGAAGATGCCTAGCTCTCTTTCGGGGTGCTTGGAAAGACATTGGGTGCTTAGCACAATAAAAGAGGGATATGTTTCCCAGTTCACCTCCCTCCCTTTTCCCAACCCACCTTCCCTGTCCCTATTCAGGGAGCCATCTCATGAGACCCTATTGCTTCAAGAAGTATGTTCTCTTCTGGAAGTGCGAGCAATTGAGGGCGTTCTTTACCAACACAGAGTGAAAGGTCCCAAAGAAATCTGGTGGCCTTCATTCCAATCTAGATCTAAGAAAGTTGAACCACTTTGTCAAGAAAATCAGATTCAGGATGGTCACCCTATCCTGTAAATGTAAATAAACTAGTTTGTCTTAGCGATTGGCTGAATGAGAAGTAGGACTGAGTGGACTTATAGGGTCTGAAGTTTTACATTGTTTTGTTTTTGAGTGCATTTATGTAACAAAAAAAATCCACATTTGTAAGTTGCACTTTCACCAGGGGCTTTGATCTCCCCAAGTAGCACGGTTACACATACATGTGTTTGAGCTGCAAGTTGATTTTCTGTGCATGCCAACAGTTTCCACCTCACGTCTGAGGCAAGATTCCAGTTAGTCACTGATAACATCACAACAGTGTTTTATGTCAACAAGCAAGGGGGCACCAGGTCAAATAGGGTGTGCCAGTAGGCAGTCAAGTTATAGAATTTCTGCATTCAGACCTCCAGAGCACTCAGGGTGTCTTACTTTCTGGGAGTTCAAAATACTCAGATGGACAATCTGAGCAGCAATTTCGCCTCAAACCATGATTGCTCACTCAACTCAGATATCCTGGCTATGGTGTTTTGTATCCCGACAGAACAGGAAATGTCCCCAGTTTTGCTCTAAGGCAGGTCACAGCCCTACATCAATTTTGGATACATTCTTCCTTCCCTGGGGCAAGGTCTTACTGTATGCTCACCTGCCAGTGCCCCTAATTCTGAGGGTCATTCTCAAACTAAAGCAAGATAGGGCAGAATGATCCTGATAGCTCCAGCCTGGCCAAGACAACTGTGGTATTCCGATCTCCTCCAGCTATCCTCTAGGGAGCCTCTGCTTCTACCATTAATCAAGGACTTGAATACACAGAATCACGGGAATGTGCTGCACCCAAATCTTCAGATGCTTCATCTCACATGTGGTTCATCAGTGATTAGACGCCAAAGAAGTGCATTGCTCGGTGGAACTCCAGGATATCCTCATTAATAGCAGTAACCCTTCTTACCTGAGTGAGTGGAAACATTTTTGTATCTGTGCAGGTTCCCAGAATCTGTCACCAACATACACATTGATTCAAGAAAATTTAGACTATTTCTTGCACCTCAAGCAATCTGATCTATCCCTTAGATCCTTAGAGTTCATTTGACCACAATTTCACCATTTGATTCTAACATCGAACTGTATTCACTAATCCTTTCATGACCAGATTCCTCAAAGGTATAGATAGATCATTCTCTCTTGTTTGAGATACAGTGCCCACTTGGGACTTAAACTTTGGTATTGTCTGCTCTTATGAGTCCCCCATTCAAGCCCTCTTAGCATCTTGTTTGCTCCTGCATGTATCAGTGAAGGTTGCCTTCCTGATGGCCATCAGCTCAGCCAGGGGAGTGGAAGAATTGCAGATGCTTGTCATGGATCGACTGTACACTCTCTTTTATACAAAGTTCAACATAGGCCTCATTCTAAGATGGCGGTTTCCAATTTCCACCTTAGTCATGCTCACAAGGGTGAACAAAAGCTGCACACTTTAGATGTGCATCAAGCTTTGGCTTTTTACCCAGACAGGGCAAAAACTTTCCAGGTCTCTACCCCGTTGTTAGTTTCCTGTGCAGAATGAGAGGTCACCCAGTTATGACTCAGAGAATCTCGAATTGGATTACCAGTTGCATCACTATGTCTTAAGTTGCTATGGACAGCTGAAAAGTGGACAGCACACTCTAGCAGAGCTCATACAGCCTCGGTAGCATTTGAGGGGGCAGATCCCTATTGTACACATACACAGAGCAGTGATATGGCTTTCTGTCCACCTGTAGACTGGTCACTATGTTCTTATCACTGCATCAAGAGAGGATGCAAAGGTGGAAAAACCAGTCTTGGAGTCCCTCTTCTGATGAGAATTTGAGCCCCGCCACCTTTGATAACAGCTTAAGAGTCACCTACAATGTAATTGACATATACAAGCACTCGAAGAAGAAAAAATGGATACTCACTTTTTCATAACGTTTGTTCTTCGAGATGTGTTGCATATACCCATTGCACAATCTCCCCTCCTTCCCCAATGCATTGGAGTCTACCATCAGCTTTCCGATGTGAAGGAACTGAAGGAGAAATGGGGTGGCTCTGCCCTTTATACCCTTGGTACTGAGCACAAGGAGCAAGGCAAGGTGGAGCCAACCCTATGAATACTGCTAGGGAAACCTTTCCAGTGCTGGTTCTTGATTTTTGAACTTCAGGTTGGCGATTCAAGGGCGGTATGGTATGTGTCCTTTCATCCCCCCATGAAGGAGGAGTGGCAGCATCACCAACAGCAGTGTAAATCTTGAGCAGTCCTTTTGCTCCTTGAGCAACAAGGATTGATATTATGTCCAGAGCTAGAATAGGGCACCAGGGGGAAGGAGAGGGAGTGGAGGTTTCATGGTCCCATCTCCCACTTTTGTTTGTACCCACACTGGGTTTGACAAAATCTGACCCTTCGAACCTAGTGTTCTCCCTTGTTATGGTTATTTATTCCATACAGTGCTCTCTAGCAGTGATGGACTAACCTTTAATCCTTGCTGTTGTTCTGGTCTGTCCCTAGCTGGCTCCAACTCAAGCCAGGAAGATCAAACAAAAAGTTCTCACTCGGCCCTCCATAACCTCCAGCTTTCATGTCAACTCTCTGGCTCCCTGTTGTGTTCTTTGGCTATCTGACCGGCTGCCAGGATGAATTAGATTGGTGTCTCCCTTGCTTCCTGCCCCTGTCAGCCAATCAGGCTTCTCCTCTGCCCTCAGTTTTCCCCCTGCTCCAGTGAGAAACTAGGGGAGCAGCTGATGGTAAGGCAATGAATCTCAGAAACAGCTGGAGCTTGTTCCACGGAGAAGCAAACCCAGCCCTCCCTGATAGAATAATCTGGGGAAAATACCGGTACTATGGGAAATGTGCAGAGGAGATTAATCTAGCCTCATAACAGTGCTTTCTATTATTTATTCATCCATCCATTCACCTGTTGGGTGTCCTTCCATGTTATGGTTCCACGGGGACCGTACCCCATTCACACACTCAAGTTCTGTTTTTTAGATCTGACACCTTTTGCTGTGGCAGAAACCAAATATTGGCAAGTGCATGAAAATGGAGGAGGAAACCTGATAGTGGGAAGCTCAAAAAAAGGTCTGTGATTCAAGTTTTGTTCCTATTTTGGGGGAAGGTTCAAGTGTGTGCTTCTTTTAATTACACAAATTCACTCCTCCCTATGGAAAAAAATAATTCATGTCTCTTCCCCAGCATTACAATCAGCTCTGGAAGCCTGTAAGGCACTATTAACATAGGATTTTTCTGCCACTTGCTTTATGTCACTTGTATTTTTTCATGCTAGGGTAAAAATGGCTCAGATGCACTAAAGCGAATTATTGTTGAAAATCAGGTCTAAATTTGCTTTATTCCTTCTGCAAGACATGAAAAGCACAGGGAAATGTGTATTTAAGCTTGCTTATGTATACAAATGCCAAGACTAGAGCAATGATAGTACAGGTTATAATGTCAACCAATGAAGTCAAATACATTCCTAATAATGGTTTAGCTGGTACCAGTAATTCTACCCAAAATACCTGAGAAATTGGATAAAGTGCATTCAAATAGTAGCATGTGTGTACTAAGGGATTAATTTGCTCTTCTGGGAAGGTTCATGAGGGCTCCTGCTAGTCTATGCAGCAGGCTATTCTGTAGCCACTACACCGTCTTCAGAGCTAGAGAAGCTACTTTGATTCTCAGTGTGGTAGAAATGGCTGATACATCTGCCTATAGGCTGATCATCCAGGACACACCTTCTGTGTGGGCTCTCTGCAGGATTTGCCCCTTTATCATTACAAAGTTCAACCCCAGAAGCAGTTGATGAAGCAATGTTGTTCAGTGTTCTTTGTTTTGAGATTATCTGGAAGAAAGGTATGTACAAATGTAAGGGACTGCATAAAATATTCTGATTGTCAGCCTTAAGTTTGATACGGTCCTCCTCTCTAATGAAAAAATTTTGTCCTGTGAAACTCCCCAGTGCAGATGTTTTACAGAAAGGACAGGCATCGCAAAAGCACTGTAAGGGTTTGTTGCTTGAATGAACACACACCTATGTCAGGTACAGCCAACAGTGTTTGTGACCTAAATTTCAGCACAGAGAAATCTAAGTAATGTCCATCTGTTGACACCATTGCAAGGGATCATTAAACAAAACTTCAAGGCAAACTTCTACTCATTTCTGTCAAGAGGTTCCCTTGAAGACAGGCCCCTTTGGCTTTAGAAACACACATCCTAGTCTCCCAGCAAGATACCTTACAAGCAGGGCCGGCGCAACCCATTAGGCGACCTAGGCGGTCGCCAAGGGCACTGCTATTTTGGGGGCGCCGGCGCCCCGGCCGTCCATTCAATTTTGGGGGCGGGACCTTCCGCCGCCTAGGGCGCCGGAAGAGCTGGCGCCGCTACTGCTTACAAGTAGACTCACTCTGTTGTTGAAATGAAAACTGCTGTAAGCCAATGTCAGTCCATCAAACTCTCTCCTTCAGAAAGGAACGCTAGAAAGATTCTGTGTGTGTGTGTATGTGTGTGTGTGTGAGAGAGTAACATACAGTGATCACTTTTTCACATCATGCAGGCTACACTTTTTTTCTCTTTTTCTCCCAAACAACATTCAGCTCGACCACCATTTCCCCCCTATACCTACAACTGACAGTTATAGAAAAGAATAGGTACAGGTTTTGTGATTATGCATCCCCTCAAACATTGCTTTAGTCACAAAGTTTGTGAAAAGGCTATTTTCTCATCATTGTCATATCAATATGAGAATTTTCATTTTTGCACAATGGGATCCATTTTCACTCTGAAACTGGCTTGTTCATGTCTTAATCACCCTGAAGGCCTCGATCCTGCAAACACATACACCTATGTTTAACTGAGCTGTCACATTGACTTCAGTAGGGGGTAGGCTGCTCACATGCTTAAGATTAAGTACATATGTGTTTGCAGGATCAGGGCCTACATTATAAACAGGCATGAAAAATACCTGACTCTCCAAGGATGTGTGATTCATAAGTTTGAGGTCCACTGAAGTAAGACAATGGTAATTTATTCAAATATAGATCAGAGAAGCAGAATGATACAAATTCAACATGGCACACATTAAATGGATTAAAATCTGGCTAATTGATAGGTNCTCTCCTTCAGAAAGGAACGCTAGAAAGATTCTGTGTGTGTGTGTATGTGTGTGTGTGTGAGAGAGTAACATACAGTGATCACTTTTTCACATCATGCAGGCTACACTTTTTTTCTCTTTTTCTCCCAAACAACATTCAGCTCGACCACCATTTCCCCCCTATACCTACAACTGACAGTTATAGAAAAGAATAGGTACAGGTTTTGTGATTATGCATCCCCTCAAACATTGCTTTAGTCACAAAGTTTGTGAAAAGGCTATTTTCTCATCATTGTCATATCAATATGAGAATTTTCATTTTTGCACAATGGGATCCATTTTCACTCTGAAACTGGCTTGTTCATGTCTTAATCACCCTGAAGGCCTCAATCCTGCAAACACATACACCTATGTTTAACTGAGCTGTCACATTGACTTCAGTAGGGGGTAGGCTGCTCACATGCTTAAGATTAAGTACATATGTGTTTGCAGGATCAGGGCCTACATTATAAACAGGCATGAAAAATACCTGACTCTCCAAGGATGTGTGATTCATAAGTTTGATGTTTGAATGATACAAATTCAACATGGCACACATTAAATGGATTAAAATCTGGCTAATTGATAGGTCTCAAAATGTAATTGTAAATGAGGAATTGTCATCTAGTCAGTGTGCTTCTTGTCGGGTCCCACAGGGCTTGGTTCTTGGCCCTATTTTTGTCAATGACCTGGAAGAAAACATGAAATCATCACTGATAAAATCTGCAGATGACCCAAAGATTGGGGAAGTGATAAATAATGAAGAAGACCGATCACTGAGACAGAGTGATCAAGATCACTTGGTGAGCTGACTGCAAGCCAACAATACACATTTCAATACCACCAAGGAACAAAGAATGCAGGTCGTATTTTCAGGATAGAAGACTCTATCCCAGGAAGTAGTGACTCTGAAAAGGATGTAGTGGTCATGGTGGACAATCAGCTGGACATGAGCACCTAGTGTGCCACTGTGGTCAAAAGGGCTGCTGCGATCCTTGGATGTATAAGGATGGGAATATTTAGGAATAGGGAGATTATATTACCTCTGTATTTGGCACTGGTATGACCACTACTGGAATACTGTGTCCAGTTCTGGTATCCACAATTCCAGAAAGGTGTTGAAAAATTGAAGAGGGTTCCAAGAAGAGCCATGAGAATGATTAAAGGATTAGAAAACATCCCTTATAGTTAGGCATGGAAGGATCAGATTATTGGTAAACATTGATTTCACCATACACACAAACCGACAAAATATATTTCCATTGCTAATAATTGAAATTTACAGATAGGCAAACTAAGAAACTTGCTGCTTTATAACTTATTACAGGCCCACCTTAATGTGTATAAAACATGCTATAATGCCAGCATTAGGAAAGCTGAAGCAGGGGTGCCATTAGGTAGCTTTAATTTTTAAAATCTCAGTGTCTTCTGTCATTAAATAATTATTGTGTGACACACACCTCCTGCATAATGCCCCACATTTCTGAACATTTAAATCAATACAAATTGGGGGGGAAATACTTAAAACCCATAATTTCATGCAGTTGTGAAAAAATTGATAGAAACCAAAAAATGCTGAAAAATAAAATTGACATCAAAATTACAAAATAAATAAACAAATTTAATTCTGCCAAGCCTGCTTTTAGTGATAGACTCAAGGAGTGCAATCTGTTTAGTTTATCAAAGAGAAGGTTAAGAGGTGACTGAATCACAGTCCATAAGCACCTATATGGAGAACAGAGACTTGATAATGGAGGACCCTTCAGATCTAGAAGACAAAGGAATAACAGGATCCAATGGCTCAAGTTTGAAGCTAGACAAATTCAGACTACCAATAAAACAAAACATTTTAACAGTGAGGGTAATTAACCACTGGAACAACATACTAAGGGTTGTGGTAGATGGCAATTGTTAAATTAAGATTGGATGTTTTTCTAAAAGATGTGCTCTAGTTCGAATGGGACTTAATTCAGGGAAGTCCTATGTCCTGTGTTATTCTGCAAGTCACACTAGATTATCACAGCAGTCTCTTCTGGTCTTATACCATAGGAATCTATAAAACTATTTTATTTGGTTAGAAAAAGCTTTTTAAAAATATTGTAGCTGGTATTTCATAAATTTTAAAATGATCCCAAAGTGTAATTGTGTTTAAGGGTCCACAGTGTGAGTTCCTGACCATATCTATGAAAAAGGCGTCAAATTGTTGGTGCATTCACAGAAAGCTGATGCTTGACTCTTTTGTGGCATGTTTGTTCCTGCACAGAATAACTTCAGGAATGACATACATATGGTGAATTCAGTTTTGATGAAGTAGTATGGAAAGTGTTGCCTAATAATGGCCATCAAAGTGTGTATTGTCTGTAAACTGGAGGAGGGGGAGGCAGAAGTTAATTGTAAGAAATGGTAGAGTTATATATTGGTGCTATATACTGTGTGTCTTTGCATAGAATAAATAATCCACCTTAAAAGACTACCTCAAAGATCTGTTTACATTCGATACTGTACTATCCTCAATGATGGGGCTGAAAATTTAAGGACTGCAGAGGGAAAGGCCCATAGTGTGTGTGTGTGTGTGTGGGTGGGTGTGGGTGTGTGTGTGGGTGTGGGTGGGTGGGTGGGTGGAGGGGATGTCTCTGGTTCCTGTGGCCACAGAAACCTAATAGATTTTTAAAAAATGAGCANCACTCTGCGTGTGTGTGTGTGTGTGTGTGTGTGTGTGTGAGGGGGGAGGGGATGTCTCTGGTTCCTGTGGCCACAGAAACCTAATAGATTTTTAAAAAATGAGCAGCAGAGTCAGATCTCTTAACTTTATCCAAATTTTATTTAATAATTTATTTTATACCAAACTATAAGATTAAAGGGAAGCCTACAAACCTGTCATGATACCACTAATTCTGTGATCAGTCAGTGGTTTCAAACAACAGCACTGTTTGCCTTAATTTAGCTATATTTGATCTCTTGGTCCACTGATGTTGTATCAATCAAGTGTTCTTTCAGTACCAACTGAAGTAAGTTACTGTGTCATTTAACCACTTGACTAAGTTTTATTTGTGCAAAGGCATCTTTTCCTCTGTGCACAATCTTCTCAGCCTCTCTAGACTTCATTTCTGTCTTTTCCCATTGAAATGACCTACTTCTGTCAGGCAACAGCTTTATCATGAATGTATACAAACAAGGCGGCATTGCTACACGACTGAAATAACAGCCTAATATCACTTCTCATTTTTAGCTGCAGCAGGAGAAAGTGCGCAGATGGCTCCCAGATAACAGCTATATGTCAAAACTGAACAACAACAAAAAACTGCAGTTTTCCCTTATGAGGACAAAATTCCGGATTTTCTTCAGGGGCTGTAGTATGACTTATATGTTCATCTCTCTTCATTTTTCCTGGTGGCAATCTGGGTGTGTTGGTGGCACATTATTTTCTCTAAATTAATTCAAGTATCAGAGGGGTAGCCGTGTTAGGCTGTATCCACAAAAACAACGAGAAGTCCAGTGGCCCCTTAAAGACTAACAGATTTATTCGGGCATAAGCTTTCGTGGGTAAAAAACCCATCTGAAAAAGTGAGTTTTTTACCCATGAAAACGTATGCCTGAATAAATCTGTTAGTCTTTAAGGTAACACTGGACTCCTCGTTGTTTTTATATTAATTCAGTTCACCTGACTGCGTACCTAAGCTCTGAACAACCCGCCTGGTTTTTCTTAGCTGAAGTCAAGAAGAAGTGGGGCTGTTTTTGCTACTTGTGGACAATTTGGGTGCCCATTTTACACATGGTCATGGAATACGCTGCTCGCCTTTGCCTTTCCCACATTCTCTTGACATTTATCTGTATGTTGGGTGACTGCTGCAATTCTCTAAGAACTGACCACACCCAATATGCACTTTAAATTGACTTCTTCCAGGTCCACTCTGGTCTGGCAGCAAAGTTTAGCTGATAAAATAAACTTGCAACAAAACGGAACACCTCCAAAATGTCCCTTCCTTGAGATCCCTTCCTCTCCATGCATCCCTTCCAGGGTGGGTTTTTTCCAGCTTTCATCTGCAGACTGGAGGTACAATCCAATCCTGTTCTGACGGTCCTAGGCAGAGGCTAGCAACCAGTCTTGTTCCAACCAGCATCTCCCTACTATGAAGGAAGAGACAAGTCATATGCTTCCTTCCTTCCTTCCTTCCTTCCTTCCCATAACTGGCCTTAGTTGGCTGAGAGATGGGGGAGCTTCTGGTCTTGAGCCATAAACAGAAATGTAGTCGGGGTGTGTGGGGGGGAGGGGGTTCCGGATACCCAGGACCACATCCCCTGTCTTAGAAATTGCCTCTGTTTTCCCCTGTATCCCTGTCTGAAGCAGAATTTCTGGACTGGGTAGCCTGGTCCCTGAGACTTCTCCCATTGGCCGTAAAGGGCCAATATACCCTGTTTTTCACACTCCCACACAATTACATAGTCCTGCTCTCCAGATCCCATGAAAGCTGAGCTCACTCAGGAAAAATCTCTGTGAGGGCTGCATAAAATATTGAAAAGGAAATTGGAAAATTTCCAAATTTTAGGCTTTTGTATTTCATTTCACCAAATTGGACACATCTGAATTATTTTTTCACTCAATAATAAACATTTTTCAGTGAAAATGTGCCCATTTTTACTAAAATATGTGTCTACTGCTTTCAATGAAAGCATCACTGTTTTGAAATTCTCATTGTTGAAATTCAAAATACTCTACCAACACAGATTTATTTGTTTATTGACTCAATACATGCAATATTTTGTAATTTTGCAAGTTTAATGCACAAAACAGCATTTTGGTGAAAACTGAAATCTTAGTACTAAATTTAACAAACTATTTACTACTGTCACGGAGTTGGGGGAGACAAGGCCCTGCACCCCCACTTCCTGCGATTCACCATGACTCTCAGCCAGCCAGAAAAACAGAAGGTTTATTTAGACAACAGGAACACAGTCCAAGATAGGTCTTGCAGGTACAGACAACAGGACCCCCTCAGTTAGGTCCATCTTGGGGGGCCCCAGGGAGGCCAGAGCCCTGTCTGGGCTTCCCTCCATTTCCCAGCCAACTCCAAACTGAAACTCCCTCCAGCCGTCTCACCCAGCCTCCCCCCGGCTCCTCCCCCAGCCTTTGTCCATTTCCCGGGCAAAGGTGTCACCTGGCTCCAACCCCCCTCCTGGTTTTCATGTTACATGCTCAGGTGTCTGGCCTCAAGGAAAGTCTCCCATCCCCAATGCAGACTGTCCCAGCAAAACTCCCCTGCAACCTTCACAGGTCAATACTCCCCTCTCCCTGCTGCAGCACAGGCACCGACACAGAATTTAAAGAAAACATTAAGAACATTCCCAGTTCGTCACAACTACTGTAGCTCAGATTAGCATGAGCTAATCAGCTCCCTTTCGTAAACACCCAAAATACAGTAATAGAAGACGGGCTTTTAGGTGGTCTCTACTAGTTTCTACTGATCTCTAATGGTTCTAATGGACGATTGGTAGCCCAATAGACCTGTTGCTGTGTTCCAAAATCTAGTTTTCAGCTGAGACCATTAGGAGCCAGCTGTATTTCTAACTGACATTTCTGCTATGGCATAGGCCCAATAATTTGCCTAAAAGCACAGGGAAGTCTTATCCTGACCAATGTTTTTGTTTTTCATTTAAATCAGATTCTCTGATGCAGCATGAAGTCAGTTTCTCGACATTAGCAACCATGACCTCTGAGGCAGCCATTTCCTGGCAGCTAGCTAGTGGCTGACAGAACTTGACGGTCTGAGGTGAAACCAAGGGCCTTTACTCCAGCCAGATTTTAACTGCCAGGAAATGTCTGACTTGTGGGTCATTACTGCTATTAGAAACCATGATGTAAAGAAAAAAATATTATTACTTTTTCATATGCTGCATAACTGAAGTGATCATTGCCCTGGATATAGAGTTATGTTGACAATATTTTCCTTTTCTGGTATGTAGCGGTTAAAGACTAGCATAGTAACAACCATTCTCAATGTCTTATCAAAAGAGCTAGCCACATAAATGGAAAAACAGTGTTTGCAAACATTCCTTTGAATTCCCAACAGGTCTTTGCTTCAATTGTTATTCACTCTTGGTGGACAGTCACTTCCATGGGTTTTTGTCTAAGCAAATATTTGGGGNTTTGAATAATTTTGTTCAGATGCAATATGGACTCAAGCAAGCAAATTTCTCGTTCACTGCTCATTGTTCTTCTTTTCTAAAGCACCACTCATCCAATAATAAAGTAAAAGGTAAATTATGTGACTTAGATGACTAGTCACACACACAATATAGTGAAAACTCAAAGTGAAATATTTATCCAGGGAACGCTATAAATAACAAAAACATTTGCACAACGTGGCTTTGGGTCACAATAAGAAACAAGGACTAAATAATTTATTTCCAGTAATTAATTAGATCAGTTCTACTCACAGGGGCCTTAACCCTATCAAAAGTTTCATATAAGCTCCTACAGGTCTAGAACCCAGACCTGCAGAGCTGCTAAGTAACTAGCATCTCCATGTTGCCACCTAGCAGCAGCTATAGCCAATTTGCACTCCACTGCCCATGACCAACTATGGACACAGACCATGAGAAGTGCCACCTCAAGGGGAAGACAGACACAGGGTGACCAGACAGCAAGTGTGAAAAATCGGGACAGAGGGTGGGGGGTAATAGGAGCCTATTTAAGAAAAAGCCCCAAATATTGGGACTGTCCCTATAAAATCGAGACATCTGGTCACCCTAGACAGACAGCAGCCCCGTGGCTCCTGATTGGCTCCCTGGCCCTATAAAAAAACCTAAGGGGCATTCCGGGAAACATCCAGGCAACAGTGTGGATTCCTTATAGCTGCCATGATTATTCCTTGCTCCTGAACTTCTGGCTTTGACCTTGGCTTGATTGGGATTTTGCCTTCTGTCTCAGACCCTGAAACCTGACTTGGACTCTGATGCTTGGTATTGACCCTGGCCTGAAGCCTGACTATGCGCTACTCCCTGCCTTAGGTTTGCCCCTGCTCTGACCTTTCGTCCTGAACTGCCTATGTTGGGATCCTGACACCCCACTTAATTCAGTGGGAATCAGCATGAGTGCACCTGCATGAAGGTCATTCTAGGATCTGGTCCTAGATTTCAGATTGAAGTGGGTTTACATAGCAGGATATCATTTAACTATATACAATCTGATGCACTTTAAAAAAAAATACTTGGTTTGCACCACAGATTTAATTAAATTTTCAACCAAGTGAAGTAAAGTGAAATCCTCAAAATAGCAAGTCTGATATTTTTTGGAAGATATTTCTGAACAGGATCAGTTTAGTTCTGGATTTGATTTAGTAAATTGTTCATACTCCAAAGATTAAATAAATTGTCTGTCTGTACTTTCACAGATTTATGAAGGAAGTGACATTTTATTTTCAACCAAAAAAAAAAATCAACTTTCAACTACTCTTGCAAACCCAAAATAATATTCTTAATGTTTTAAGTACAATTCCACCATACTTGTTTGCATCCTTTCTTCCCTGCCCTTTGTCTCTTGTTTGTTTGTTTTTTTGTCTTTTTATGATGTTAACTCTCAGGAACGGTCCTTATCCTGGTGAACTTGGACCACTGTACAAGTTGGGGGTTGGGCAGAGGGCTAACAAACCTGTCACATAAAAAACAAAATACGTTACGGAAGCAGCGACGGAGAAAGCGACCATTACTCTGTGTGATGGCCTTCAGGACTCAATGACCCGTCTGACTGCCAGTGATGAAAGCTGAAAGGAAGGCACTGGCAGGAAGACACAAGTGCTCAACACCAAGATAAAAACCAGACTTGGCTTTTGGAACATACGTACGAAACCGGGAAGCTAGCTCAGGTCGCAGCAGAGATGAGACGCTACAGCTTACACATCCTGGGTGTCAGTGAGAGCAGATGGATGGGATCAGGAAGAAGACTAACAACAGCCTCGGGAGAAACTTTGTAGGACGCCTGAAGGCAAGCAAAAATGAGGTCGCCCAAAAACAACATGGCGAAGAAATGTGGAAGCTGAGCTGAAAAAACCTGGGGCACAGCTGGGGAACCATTGAAAGACTTGCCAGAAACAGACAGGAGTGGAGGAGCTTCGTCACTCCCCTAAATGCCAGAGGCATAAAGGGTACTAACTAAGGGTACGTCTACACTAGGGGATTACTCCGAAGTTACTGAATTCGATTTTTTGAAACCGATTGTATAAATTCGATTGTACGCGGCCACAGTAAGCGGATTAATTCGGCGGTGCGCGTCCATGTACTAAGACTAGGGTCGAATTCCAGAGCATTGCACTGTGGGTAGCTATCCCATAGCTATCCCATAGTTCCCGCAGTCCCCCCCGCCCATTGGAATTCTGGGTCGAGATACCAATGCCTGATGGGACAAAAAATATTGTCGCGGGCGGTTCTGGGAACATCCTCCCCCTCCCTCCGTGAAAACAACGGCAGACAAACATTTCGCGCCTTTTTTCCTTGGTGAACTGTGCAGACGCCATACCTCGGCAAGCATGGAGCCCGCTCAGCTAAAGACAGCAGTCATGAACATTGTTAACACCTCGCGCATGATCGTGCAGTTTATGCTGAACCAGGACCAGAAAAGCCAGGCGAGGAGGAGGCGGCTACGGCAGCGCGGCGACGAGAGTGATGAGGACATGGACACAGAATTGTCTCGCGCCACGGGCCCCGGCGCTTTGGAGATCATGTTGTTAATGGGGCAGCTTCTCGCTGTGGAACGCCGATTCTGGGCCCGGGAAACAAGCACTGACTGGTGGGACCGCATAGTGCTGCAGGTGTGGGACGATTCCCAGTGGCTGCGAAACTTTCGTATGCGTAAGGGCACTTTCCTGGAACTTTGTGACTTGCTTTCCCCTGCCCTGAGGCGCCAGAACACCAAGATGAGAGCAGCCCTCACAGTTGAGAAGCGAGTGGCGATAGCCCTGTGGAAGCTTGCAACACCGGACAGCTACCGGTCAGTCGGTAATCAGTTCGGAGTGGGAAAATCTACCGTGGGGGCTGCTGTCATGCAAGTAGCCAAAGCAATCGTTGAGCTGCTGCTAAAAAAGGTAGTGACGCTGGGAGATGTGCAGCTCATTGTGGATGGCTTTGCTGCAATGGGATTCCCTAACTGTGGTGGGGCGATAGATGGAACCCATATCCCGATCTTGGCACCGGAGCACCAGGGCAGCCAGTACATAAACCGCAAGGGGTACTTTTCTATGGTGCTGCAAGCAATGGTGGATCACAAGGGACGTTTCACCAACATCAACGTGGGATGGCCGGGAAGGGTTCATGACGCCCGCGTCTTCAGGAACACTAGTCTGTTTAAACGGCTGCAACAAGGGATTTACTTTCCAGACCGGAAAATTACCATTGGGGATGTTGAGATGCCCATCGTTATCCTTGGGGACCCAGCCTACCCCTTAATGCCGTGGCTCATGAAGCCATACACAGGCAGCCTGGACAGTACTCAGGAGCGGTTCAACTACAGGCTGAGCAAGTGCAGGATGGTGGTAGAGTGTGCCTTTGGACGTTTAAAAGGTCGCTGGCGCTCGTTACTGACTCGCTCGGACCTCAGCCAAACCAACATCCCCATTGCTATTGCAGCTTGCTGTGTGCTCCACAATCTCTGTGAGAGCAAGGGGGAGACCTTTATGGCGGGGTGGGAGGCTGAGGCAAACCGCCTGGCCGCTGATTACGCGCAGCCAGACACCAGGGCGATTAGAAGAGCACACCAGGAAGCGGTGCGCATCAGAGAAGCTCTGAAAACAAGTTTCAGTGCTGCCCAGGCTCCTGTGTGAAAGTTATGTTTGTTTGTCCCTGTTGAAAACCCGCCCACTTGATTCACTCATTCCCTGTAAGCAACCCACCCTTCCCCCTTCCCCCTTCGATCCCAGTTTTATTTAAAAAAAAATAAAGTCAGTGTCGTTTTCAAATTACAAATCAAGAACTTTTTATTAACGGGGGGTAATGAACATAGGGAGAGAAATAACCAGGTAGTCCGGGTGGGGTTTGGGAGGAGGGTAGGAGTGAAGGAACAGGGCAGGAACAACATTCAAAATAATGAGAGCCTTTTGCTCGGGCTCTCTAATGGGGTGGACTGGCAGGTTGCACGGAGCTTCCCCCCCCGCGTTCTTACACGTCGGGGTGAGGAGGCTACGGGACTTGGGGAGGGGGGAGGGCGGTTATAGAGGGGCTGCAGCGGCACCCGGTAATCCGGCAGCTGCCGTTCCTGGAGCTCCACCAGACGCCGGAGCATGTCTGTCTGATCACGCAGCAGCCCCAGCGTTGCATCCCGCCACTTCTCCTCTCGGGCGTCCCTCCTCTCCTCGCGTTCGTCCCTTCTCTCCTCACGTTCATCCCTTTTCTCCTCCCGTTGGTCCCTCATGTCCTCCCGCTGGTCCCTCTTCTCCTCACGGTCACTGGCCTCTTGACGGAATTTCAATACAGTCTCCTTCCAATCGTTAAAATTAGCTCTCTCATCCCGGGTCGACTGCATTATTTCCGAGAACATATCGTCTCGGGTGCGCCTCTTTCGCCTCCTTATCTGGGAGAGCCTTCGTGCTGGGGGCGGGAGGATGGAAGAATTTGCAGCTGCAGTAGGAGGGAAAAAAAGGAGAGAAGTATGTAAAAAGATACATTTTATAGAACAATGCTTATACTCTTTCACGGTGAACACTTTTCACATTACATAGCAATGTACAAGGTCGCTTTTTGCATCTTATATTGAGTGCCCGCGGCTTTGGTGTTAGAGATCACAGCAGACGCAGGGCCGGGCAACAGATTTCGGCTTGTATGCAGCCATGGTAAGCCATTGTCCTGCTGCTTCTGCATTAAATCAGCGCCCTCCTTTCCCATAGCAAGCAAAGCCCTTTACGTGCTGCGGTTTCCCTGTTACCGTGCAGCATCAGATAACATAACAACCACCCCCCACCCACCCATTCAATTCTGTGGGATGACCCCCTCCCCCCACCACGTGGCTGGTACCATGGAAGATCCATGCAGATCGCAAACTAGCCCCCCCATCCACTTCTGTGGGATGATCGCGTTACCCCTCCCCCCACCACGTGGCTGGTATCAGGGAAGACCCCTGCTAGCCAAACGCGAAAAACTCAGCGACATTATCCACCCCCTCCCCCCCGCCCGCTTGGCTAACTGCAGGGAAAGATTTCTTTTCAGCTACAGGCAAACAGCCCAGTAGGAACGGGGCCACCTCTGTCCCCCTAATTACATTCCCATATCTCAAACAGGTTACCCTGAACGATATCACTCTCCTGAGGATAACACAGCAAGATAAAGAGCGGATGTTGCTTGAATGCCAGCAAACACCGGGACCATACGCTGCCAAGCTTTGTCAAGCAATGATACCGGATTACTTGCTGCTAGCATGGCGCGGTCAAGTGTCCTACCATGGAGGACGGAATAAGGCTGCCCTGCCCAGAAACCTTCTGGAAAAGCTTTTGGAGTACCTCCAGGAGAGTTTCATGGAGATGTCCCTGGAGGATTTCAACTCCATCCCCAGACACGTTAACAGACTTTTCCAGTAGCTGTACTGGCCGCGAATGCATCCCAAGTCCCCAGGGCAAATTAATCATTAAACAAATACTTGTTTTAAACCATGTTTGATATATTTGAAAAGGTACACTCACCAGAGGTCCCTTCCAGGGGGTCTGCGATGCCGCCTTGGGAGGGTTCGGAGGGCACTTCGGTCAGGGTCAGAAACAGCTCCTGGCTGTCGGGGAGAATGGAGTGCTGTGTGCTCTCCACAAGTTCGTCCTCCTCCTCCTCCTCCTCTTCCCCGTCCGCAGATTCGTCATGCAACGATGACATTAACCCCTCCTCGGAGTCCACGCTCAGGGGTGGGGTAGTGGTGGCGGCCCCTCCGAGAATTGCATGCAGCTCATCGTAAAAGCGGCATGTCTGCGGCTCTGCCCCGGACCGTCCGTTGGCCTCCTTCGTCTTCTGATAGGCCTGTCGGAGCTCCTTCACCTTTATACGGCACTGAATGGAGTCCCGATTGTGGCCTCTCTCCATCATCCCCTTGGAGATCTTGTCAAAGATCTTTGCATTCCGTCTCTTGGAACGCAGTTCTGCGAGCACGGAATCCTCTCCCCATATAGCGATCAGATCCAGTATCTCGCGTGTGGTCCATGCTGGTGCTCGTTTGCGGTTCTCGGACTGCATGGCTACCTGTGCTGTTCAGCTCTGTGTGGTCACCTGTGCTCACCAGGCTGGGCAGACAGGAAATGAAATTCAAAAGTTCGCGGGGCTTTTCCTGTCCAACTGCCCAGAGCATCCGAGTTTAGATTGCTGTCCAGAGCGGTCACAATGGTGCACCGTGGGATACCTCCCGGAGGCCAATACCTTCGAATTCCGTCCACACTAATCCTAATTCGAACCGGCAATGTCGATTTAAGCGCTACTCCCCTCGTCGGAGAGGAGTACAGAAACCGATTTTAAGAGCACTTTAAATCAAATTAAATGGCCTCGTTGTGTGGATGGGTACAAGGTTAATTCGCTATAACGCTGCTAAATTCGAACTAAAATCGTAGTGTAGACCAGGCCTAACAGTATTATAATGTGAGGGCAGTTTTTTTCTCCTGCTATCAGCAGGTCAACTTATGTCTTTGTGCAAGATGACCAACAGAGTTTATAAGAAATGAATAATCCAATTTATGTAAGTGCCCCAATCTAACCCAGTGGCTTTGGGACCATAAACTTTGTCATAGCAGCCAGATGGTTGTCTGCAGCTTTTCCGATGAGCAACCATTCCAGCCTCCTCTTACCAGGAATTGGCGCTGTTTAGCATAAGAGTTCTGTGAAGATTGATGCACACAGAATCTAGCACAAGCAGCTGGGCTTCCTCCTGTATGGAAATGACAGTGCTTTTCAGCCCAGCAGAAAAGAAGTTGAATAAGATTTCCCAGCCCTGATCTTCAACTCTGGCAAGTCACTGAGGAGGCATGGGGAAAAGATACCAAGGGAAAACCCAAGACACTGGTACTCTTAATAGAAATTCCTTGTGTGGAAGCACATAATGCTGCTGCTGGCTGTCTATATTTATTAAACAGATTGTTCTCTGTGATTTGTAATGATGCCTGAATTTCTGAGTCAGGCCCACTGACTCACTAATTTCTATGAAGGAAATTTGCACCTCAAAAAAGAAACTATTACCTTCTGAAATAAAAGCTTATTGTAGCAGAGGCTGGCCAGGCAAAAAACTAGGTAAATGTATAATCTTTGAAAAGAAAAATGAGTCAAAAGGCTTTATATAGCTGTGTGATGAGCTACTAAACCAGTACAGAAGCATGAAGAGACTTTTTTCGATCCCCTATCCTCTTCCACAATGGACACTTGTACAGACAGTGAAGTGCTAATGCAGAAACTGTAACTTGGGAAAGAATACAAAGCCCTGCCAAACTGGCCAATGGACTAGATTTCTGAGAGGCCTTTGGGAAGTGGCCTGCAGAAGAAGGTTGCTGACCAGAGCTAAGCCAGCAGGTGTTCAGCAGTTGCCATGCTACAGGGTCTTTTGAAAACTTAATGTCCCAGGTGGTTTTTCACAAATTGGTATGGCACAAATATTTTGCCTGGAGATCGTGGAAAATCAGTGGCACGAATTCACGAGATGTCTCATTTTCTGATTAGATGGTCAGAAAGAACACAACTCTTATGTTGGCTTGGACATTTCAATGTTAGCCCAAAGCATGGGTCACTTTCTGATTAGCCCACATCAGCTTTGCCAAGAAAAGAAACTAACCATAGAAACTATATAAAACGACTCTGTTTTGTTCAATTAGCTCACTCACTCTGAAACATCTGGATGAGAGAGACTGAAAGCAGGATCTTCATCAGTTGGCCACCAAGCACACCTCCTGTCTAGTAATACACTGAAATCTTGTCCTAAAACAAGCACTCTTATTAACTGTTTCTTGTAATTATTATGGTGATTGCTGTGAACTCCAGAAAGAGAGCAAGAATACAGATGGCATAGCTCCTTGAACACCTGAATGAACTTTCTATCTATCCTAATACACCAGTCATTGCAGCTGTGAAGCTGAGATGAGGAACACCCATCCATGGCAGATCCAACTGATAAGTAGCAAAAAGACCTACATATATATTTTGTTTACCCAACTGATGACTTAGTTATTTTAAACTTTAAGTACATATCTGAGTTAAAAAACCTTCAAATGGCTATAGTGTACAATGCATTTTTGTGTTTCATAACAAGCTAAATTGTAGCCGTCTAGAAATTGCACTAAATCAATAAGTGAGTGAGGCTGAAGAAGCTCTTGACACCAAATAATCCTAGTATTCCTTGTAACTGGAAACTCTATTTATTTACAGCAAAATATAGCTTAGAGAAACCATGAAATCACACCTTTTTGTGGTTAAAGGAATTGACAGCTTCTTAGACAAAAAGAGGAGGAAGCCTGGAATTGGGATTTTATCCTTGTTTAAACATTTGGAAAGTAGCATAAAAGCCTGCACTACTGATGAAATTTAAATCATTACCTATATTTGGGATTTAATGTGTGATCATTGTGTATGTGTGTAAGGGGGAAAGCTTGGCTATGAGTATCACCTGGGCAAAGTAATTTTGAAAATTCCTAATTTAAATATTTAGACAAGTTATTTATTAACTTCAGAGTTATTTGGTTGAACTGCCATAGGCAGTGTCATAACATAATTAACATATAAGCTTAATTGACAAATTCAGCAAGGATCTGTAATAAGGATCCACAGTTGCATGCTGGTATCAAAATCACCTGCCCAGAATAGTATAGAACAAAGTTTGCATACATAACAAGACTGTGATAACCTTGAATTAATTGGTTTGAGTAATTATGTCTAGAAAAATTGTAACACCCCATGTCGAATTTATTCTTTAACATGTTGTAACCACTATCTTCTAACCATCTTTATTTTGCTTTCTGTAGCTCCTTATTTGCTTTAATTTTGGCTAATAAAACTTACACATTTACAATAATTCTCCAGTCTGTACTTTAGCCAAGGAATAGAGATACAAAAATCCATGAGAATCTTCATATAGGTACATATGTCTTATGTTCCTTGGACTCTCTACAACAGTGTTGGGTTAATTAGCTAATGTTTGTGTCAGGCTTTGAAGATTAAAAGATAGAGAAATGAATGGATGCTGTAGCAATGAAGCACCATCCCCACCACAGAACTATAAAAGTAAATTTATTTAGCTTGATTTTATGCCAGTTCTAAGCATCTTTCACACACGTTAATTTAATGGAAAGGCTCTTGTAGATGGAAGATCCATGTGCAGCAGCTGCTCCAGTGCCCCAGATTGTATAGCGCATATGTCTCTAATAGGCTCCAAAGCAGCAGGACTGTATTGGGCTGCCTGTTACCAGTCACTTCACAGGACTTTCAGAAGTGTACTTAACTGATCCTGACAAGTGCTAAACATCTGCACTAAATGGAGAGACTAGGTGGGTGAGGTAATATTTTTTATCAGACCAACTTCTGTTGGTGAAGGAGAGAAGCTTACATAGAGCTCTTCTTCGGGTCTGGGAAAGATACTCAGAGTGTCACAGCTAAACACAAGGTGGCGCAGACTGTTTAGCATAAGTAGCTAATGCATTTTAAGAGACCATTCAAGGTGAAGGGACCAATTAACACCTCCCCATGGAAAAAAGGGAAGTTTGTGGGTACAGATTGTTGTAATGAGCCATAAATCCAGTGTCTTTATTGAGTTCATGATTTTTAGCCTCTTGCAAAGTTATGAATTGAAGCTCCCAGGTTCACCATTGGGGAAGGTATTGTAGTGCACCTTTCCTTTGAGGATGAGGACTGAGAGGTCAGATATGGATTGGTCATTTTGTGAAAAGTTATGGTGCTTTTGTCTCATGGTGCTGTGTGAACTCGTTTGAGAGCACAGCAGGGGTGAAAGTGAGCCAGTATGGGCCGGTACGGCTTACTGGTAAGAAGCAGGTACCGGCCCGTATGCAGCCGACATTAAAGCGTTGCCACGACAGCGCTCTAATGTCGCTGCCCCTTTTGCCGGGGGGGAGGGACAAACGGGGCAGCTGCCCCGGAGCCGGCGATTTAAAAGGGCCTGGAGCTCCCGGCTGCCGCCGCTGCTACTACAGCAGCGACCGGAGCCCCGGACCCTTTTAAATTGCCGCCAGAGCCCTGGATGGCACAGGCCAGACAGCATGGATGGGCTGGCTGGGGGAGGCTGACCCCAGCCCCGCCCTTTCCACCTGAGGCCCCGCCTCTTCTAGAGGCCCAGAGCCGGGCCCCCGTACCAGTAAGAATTTAATATTACTTTCACCCCTGGAACACAGTGGTTGTCTGGCTTCACCCATATAGTTGTTTGGGCATTTAGTGCACTGGGGTTATATCTACACAGCAACTAGACACCCACAGCTGGCCCATGCCAGCCACAGGTTTTTCTTTGCTGTGTAGACATGTTGTGTAGGACCCATGGATCTTGAATGGTGTGTTGTGTGGGGTGTTGATCATTAGCCGATATGTCTGGAGGTTTTGCATGTGTTGTTCTGGCAGGGTCAGGTGCCACTTTGGTCTGTGGAAAGCTTGCTTCTGATGATGAGCTTGGTGAGGTTGGGGGATTATTTAAAGCCCAGAAGAGGGGATTTGGGAAAGATTTCTTTCAGGATATGGTCCCCATTGAGTATGATATCACCCCACACTGGAACTCTTATGGGGTAAGTGACAACTCAAGGTATGCAGTCAGAGCGTTTTTTAATTTTTCTGTATTGAACCATGTTCTCTCGGGGTATCTGGGTGGCCTGTTCCATGATGCGATGTGATCTACTTCTCTGGAGTATCCTTGCTTGGTGAAAGGCAGTTTTAAGTATGTTAAGATGGGTAAGACTTAACTGGAAACAGTCTTTGTTCTGAGTGCCTCATTAACAGAACTAGCCATATAAATGCAAAAATAGTGTTCATTGTTCTCCTGTTTAAAAGTGTCATTCATCCAAGAAGGGAATAGAAGTGGGTGATTTAGGTGACCAGCCACACACAATATATTGTGAATAGTCAATAGTCTGTTAGTCAATAGACTAAGGCAAACTATTCAGGTAATACCTACCAATAGCAAATACATTTGCAGAACTTGGGCTAAATAGGCTTTATAATTTATCTTAATAAACAGACTCACTGGGGCCCTGATTCTGCAATGATTTCCATGCAGCTGGACCCCTGTGCCATTATGGAGCCTCACGAAAGTCAAGGGAGGCTTCCTGCATGGACCTCATTGGGTCTGGGCCTAAGTTTCAGATGTAAGATGGCTCATATTGCAGGAAATAATTTAACTAGATGAGATCTGATGAACTGGTGTGTGTGTGTTGCAACACTCACTTAAAAAGCTGGGGTCTCCCAAATGTGAGGGGGCACAACATCAACCTGATCAGGTCAGGAAATCTGAGTCATTGGTAACAGCACCCCCCAGTGCTCTTATGAAAGTCTTTCCCCCACCCTCTTCTGTGACATCTCTATCTCCCTTTATAGGCCTTGCATTGCTGGGACTTGCCTCTAAATAGGAGAATGAAAGAGTTGCCTGTAAAGTTCAGTTAATGCAGCTTCTAGTCTGCCAGTTGACACCAGTACAGAGTGAGACAACACTAGTCTTTCCTTTACTGTGGGGTTTGTTAAGTGAATAGGAATCATCTCATCTCTAGGAGGTTAGGCTCAAACCTGACCAATCCCTACTGACCAAAAGTCATTACTGTCTAAATATTGTTGGTAACCTCAAGGAACTTAATTGGTAATATCAGTCCAGTTGCTGACAGCCACATCACAAAACCCACCACCTGCCTGGCACTCAGTTTTGGCGTGAGGTCGAGGAATCTGAATAACCTTCATACATCTATAGACAGGCCTGTCTGGTCAGAGCTAAGAGACACACTGATGTATTGTGATGAAAGTTTGCACTGCTGCTGCCTGTACCTTTCTAGTGCAGTTAATCTAGCATCATCTTACAAGCATTAAATGCATTTCTAAAAAATAGAACTGAAAAGCAGAGCAAAAGGTGGTTCAGAAGAAAGAGATAAAATAGACTTAAATCTCACAGCTCCAGCTAAAGGAGCCATGCTAGTTACAGCTTAATGGAATTAATTTCAAGTTTGGAAGTGTGACTCCTCTAATTATCATCTTGTGAAGCAGCTTTCACGTCTATGTTGGATCAAACAATGAAACATGTAATTTTTCTTACATGTAGTTTAAGAAGCCAAGACCAGCTTTTCTTAGAATGTCAAGTATAGAAACTGTTCTATTCCATTAGGTTTTCATACCACATGCATGTTATCTGAGTGCCTGACACTATTATATTTGTGCCTCTATAAAATTTGAAAATTGAATGTAGTAATTTCTTCTAGGCAAGATCCATGGCACAGACCTTAAAAAAAAAAAAAAAAAAAGAGTAGTGAGTTATGTATAATGACCAGTTTTGGGTACATTTTTGCACTCCATTAATAACTGAAGTACTTCTTTGTTTAAATATTTTTGCATATTTCTAGCCCACTATGGACCAAATTTTCAAAAGAGCTCAGAGCCAGCTTTTCAAGTACTCAGAACACCATAATCAGGACTAGATTTAAAACAACAACAACAAGACAGCTCTCATTAGACTTCTAAATGAAGGCCAGCTTTTCAAAAGTACTTGGCACTCAGCAGCTCTCACTGTGCCACTTATGGATAGATTTTTCAAAAGAGCTCATCACCCAGCATACTGCCCTCTTTTAAAAACTGGTAATTTAATTTGGTGCCTAAAGGTCTGAGTCTGTTCCCACTGAAGTCAATGAACAGGCTCCAGTAGGACTTCAATGGGAATAGGAGATGAGACCTCTTGAAAATTATGGCCTATGTGTAGATTAGCTCTTTTGATATTTCCACTGGCCACTAAAAGATAAGAAAAGCACCAATAGACTAACACTTCTGGTATGTTAACCTTTTTGGGCATCATTTGTTACATTCCTTCAAAACCATGTTGCCCGAATTTGAGCTTTCAGAATAGACAGCAATACTACCCTGCAACTCTACTCAATTTAAAGTGTGGGGAGATGTGTCAATTATGAATCACTACCCAAATGACATCATCTAATGCAGTCAATAATTAATGACCTTTGCAAAGCATCTTTTTGACTGGTCCTGTCTTCCTAGAAGATTTGCAGTGTCTTTGGTACTTACCATTATAATTCACAGTTCCACAGTGCTGTTGTGAACGTTAGAATGTTTCCTTAGTTTCACAGGCCTTCCTTCCTTCCAAGCTAATATTGTTCTATAATTATTGTCTTGTGATGATCCTGAGTCTTGGTTCTGACCTCTTCCCTGACATTTGAATCTGTGTTTGAACGTCTCAGTCAGTCCCTATAAACTGGAGCTTCAGATAGGGACACACTTGACTTTGGACAAAATATCAGATCTGAGGCAGAGCCAAACTTGGGTCTCTCTCTGGTTACTATGGTATATCACACAAAGCAGGAGATATCTTTCTAACACCAATTTTCATCTAAAATAGAACTTGAACTCACAACCCTGGGACTGAGTGAGAATCTGACCAGCCCAAGTAAAGGATATGCAGGAAAAGGGCTTTGATTCTGCACTGCTTTGTACACTTTGTAGACACTTACACTTGGTGTAACCTCTCCCAAATCAGAACACTAGTATTTAAACAAAGTCATTTTGCGAAGATGTAAATGACTATACAACAGGGAGCAAGGCAGTGGAGAATCAGGTCCAAAGCGTATTATGACACTCTTCTATGGCAAATGACGCTGTCTTTGGAATAATGAAAGCAAAGCATAATACAAGAGCTGGAAAGGTTCACAGTTTAAAACAATGCTGCAAATATTCTTCTATAACACAAGTGTCCAGACAACATATTTCTATCTTGACATGTCATGTGGCATTAATAACTGGGCATTATTTATTGAGACGTTTGATTTATTTTTATTTATGTCAATGTCTTTTATTTACCCCTTAAACGCTTTGACGGGATTGTATCTTTTTTTGTGCGTACCGAGCACCGAACATAATGGGTACCTGCTCCTGACTGGGCCTCCGGAGTGCTTGTACAATTTAAGTGCAAAATCATAATTTTGAAAATTATAGACATTTGTACATGTGGTGTTAGTTTGCAATGACTGAACATTTGCCACAAGAAATGTACCTCTGCACTCCATGAAATAGGATACAGTGATGCAATATTTCCAAGCCATACAGCAGGGTTAGCGTTTTCTTCTGCAGCTCACATTTATCTTTCCAAAGCAGTCACTTCCAGGAAACTAATATCAATTATGGGAGTTATTTATCCAATAACTTATCTGTGGAAACAGGCAAATTCAGATGCAGTGTTTTGCGCTGGACATAGCTTGCACTGAAAATATATTTATTCACAGGAGACCAAATGTTGCTCTCATTTCTACTGGTTTGGGTCCACTGAAGCCAATTGAGTTGGTGAAATGGAGAACTGAATTTGGCCCTGTGTATTAAATGGAAAAATTGCAGATATGTGAAATAAGCGTATACTCTATTCTGTAAACATTGCCTAATTCCCCAAACATCCTTCCTTCCCTGACTCATTGCTACCTTGTTCACCTTAAGAAGGTAAGGGACAGGAGGCTTGTCTCATGAAAAGTGACCAAGCACTTTGAGTGAACTTAGCTTCTACCAAGAGACACTTTCCCACATCTTGATTCACTAGCCCAAATTCTGGTTTACATCCTGTGCAGTCTAGCTGGCTCTTAGGTGCTTCCATGGATGGTTAGGTATCTCAGCCATTCGTAGCCCCGCTCTCACTAATTCAAACATGTACAGAGGCGCTAGACTAATTTGTATAGTGGGGGTGCTGAGCACCATTTAACCAAACTGTAAACCCTGTATATAATGGAAACCACTTCAAGACAGAGGGTGCAGCAGCACCCTTAGTTCTAGCACCTATGGACATGCATTCAGCTTATAAGAAGCCACAGAACTATGGAGGGAACTTAAGAAATGAAGGACTGGAAATGCAACACTGCAGAGGTCAGGCTCACTGGTTGCGGATGTCAAAGCAATGGTATGATCTACAGTGTGAAGTGGAGAGAGGCTAACTTCCTCGTCAGCTGTCTCTCCCTAAGGTGTAAGTTGGTACAGAACATGACCTGAACCTTACCAGAGATGAGAAATCAGCCAGGTCTGCAGCTGTGCAAAGGTAGCTAAAGGCAAACCAAACCAGTAGGAGTTATGCTATACTTTTCTCAGGTGGCTATCACTCTTATTATTGTATGTAGGGTATATCACCTTTCCTTTTGGGGCTGGACTGGAGGATTGTTCAGTGTTATGATGGCAACTCCCCAAAGAGACACATGAGGCAGCTGCTAGGTTTTACATATCTTCACTGAAATAGCATAGTGGCATAATATCGAAGGGCTCAGTGGGAGAGCTGTACAGGAAATGGAATTTGCCACCTGCAGAAAATTTCACATTTCTGAAAAATTTCATGCTGAATTGGAACGAAGAGTTGGATCTGCAATAGGTGAATTTTACCTTGGTTTTTGGAGTTTCAGATTATTTTTGCAATGTGTAACCAGTGCTAATTCTGGATTGTAGCATAGCATCACTATTGACTGTTTAATCACATACAGCCAACCACCTGAATGTAACAAAAGGGCGTCTGCTTGGACCTCTGCCTCATCTTCCATAAGACAGCATGGTCTGAAGGAATGACAGGTGAGATTCTCAGCCCTGTATAATCTCCTTTACTTTACTCTGGAGGCACAAAGCAGACTTGCACCTGACTTACATGGCCAAGTGAGGATGCCCTTGGTGTGAGTGAATCCCCAAGTGGCATAGTCATCATAGCAGTATTTACATCACCACCTCAATCGGCGTCTGGCATAGTGTGAGTAGCCAGTACATTGCTGTCTTGCTGATCCTCAGCAGCTGGAACAGCCTCATGGAGGCCGTCCACAGCTGGTGTAAGATTAAGGCTAAGATTTAGTCACGGGTATTTTTAGTAAAAGTCACAGACAGGTCACGGGCAGTAAACAAAAATTCACGGCCCAGGACCTGTCCATGACAGACTATATACCCCTGACTAAATCTTGAGTGCTCTGGAGGAGGAACTCTAGGGGGCCTCTGGGGCAGGGGATGGCCCTGAGATGTCGCTGGTGCTCCAGGGGGAGGGGTGGGTGTGGCCCGAGACTGCTGCTGCTGGCGGTGCTGGGGTTAGTCAACCGGCGGCTGGCTAGGTGATGCCTGGGAGGGGCAAGAAGGGTCACATGCCCCTCCTCCGGCATGGCTGTACCGCCCCCAACCCCACCCCCAGCCCTTGCATGGAGCTGCATCTCCTGTCTGGGGTCTGTACAGCCCCGCTGGAGGACAGGGCTGGGGGCAATACAGCCATGCTGGAGGAGCTGCTGGCGCAGGGACGCCACTCCCAGGATCCAGCACCCTGCGCCTGCAGCTCCTCCAGTGTGGCTGTACTGGTACCGCCTCCAGCCCTGTCCTCTGGTGGGGCTGTACAGACCCCAGGAGACGCAGCTGCGTGGAAGGGCTGGGGGCAGTACAGCCCTGCTGGAGGAGCTCGTTCTGCTCCTTTCGGCCACGCAGTTCCCGATGCAGCAGGAGGACAGAGCCCCCCACCCACACAGGTAACATGGGTCGGGGAGGGGACGGGGAGAGAGCGGGGTCCATGGGCTTAGGGTGGGTAGGGGAGGAGTCACAAGGGGAGGTCACATGTCCCCCCTTTCGCTGGTGCCCCCCTGTGTGTCCGTCCCATCAGTCGCCCCTCCGTGACAGACTCGCAGCCTTATGTAAGATAGATAGCAGCCCAAAGACTTCTCGCTTGTTCTGGTAACCACCGTGGTGCCTGCCAGCTGCAGGATCAGGGAGCTGCAAAAGATGCTTAGTGACCTCCTTGCCCCATTGCCTCTGGACTTCATCTGAGCACTGCTCAGCCAGTCCAGAGGATTTGGGCTAACGAGCTGCTGGAAGTCAGAAGATCCTCTGTTCCAATGCTCGTTGTCTGTGGCATGGAATTGGGCTTCAGTTACCTATCTCTCAAGGTTGGGAGGATGCGTTAATGTTACGTGCTATGTAACATTAGCATTATTCTGTTTTACCACTTCAGCCTAGCCATTTTTTCATTCTCTGTGTTTTTTCTAATAACTCGGATACCTAGGTACAGTGGAATGAGTCAAGAACAGTGTCAGGGCTTGGCTACACTGGCAGATGTACAGCGCTGTGAGTTAAACCTGCCTTCGTACAGCTGAATAGGGAGAGCGCTGCAGTCTGTCCACACTGACAGCTGACAGCGCACTGTCGTGGCCACATTGGCGGCACTTGCAGCGGCATTGGGAGCAGCGCACTATGGACAGCTATCCCACAGAGCACCTCTTCCCATTTTCGCGCCAGTTTGGCGCGTTGGCTTGTGGGAAGGGGGCGGTGGGCGCGGGGCATTCTGGGTCCTGTCCCAACGCCCCGTGATGCATCGCTTCACATCCCAGCAATCCCTGTTTCCGTCCACATTGGCGCCATCTTTTAACGGCTTTTGTGCAGCGCGATCTGTGTGCTCCGTTTCGGTCTGCGGGAAATGGAGCCCGAACTGCTGAGGAGTATGCTGACGAGTCTCGCCTTCACGTCACGTTTAGCAGTCGAGCTGTTCCTTAAGATCCGAAGTGACAGTGAGGAGTCCGACGAGGATTCCGACGATGATAGCGAGTCACGTAACGCGTACGACACGAAATTGCTTGTCTCATTCACGGACATGCTCAGCACCGTGGAACGCCGCTTCTGGGCTCGGGAAACAAGCACTGAGTGGTGGGATCACATCGTCCTGCAAGTCTGGGATGACGAGCAGTGGCTGCAGAACTTTCGGATGAGAAAAGCCACTTTCATGGGACTGTGTGAGGAGCTCGCCCCCACCCTGCGGCGCAAGGACACGAGATTGAGAGCCGCCATGCCGGTGGAGAAGCGGGTGGCTATTGCAATCTGGAAGCTGGCAACTCCAGACAGCTACCGATCGGTCGCGAACCAGTTTGGAGTGGGGAAGTCGACCGTTGGAATCGTGCTGATGCAAGTTTGCAGGGCCATTAATAAAATCCTGCTCAGAAGAACCGTGATTCCGGGTAACGTGCAGGACATTGTGGATGGCTTTGCACAAATGGGTTTCCCTAACTGTGGAGGGGCAATAGATGGGACGCATATTCCTATTCTGGCCCCGGAGCACCTAGCCTCCGAGTACGTTAATCGGAAGGGGTATTTCTCTATGGTACTCCAGGCGGTAGTGGATCACCGTGGGCGTTTCATTGACATTAATACAGGGTGGCCCGGAAAGGTGCATGATGCACGCATCTTTCGGAACACTGGCGTGTTCAGGAAGCTGGAGGCCGGGACTTTTTTCCCCGATAGGAAGATCACAGTAGGGGAAGTCGAAATGCCCATTGTGATCCTTGGAGACCCCGCTTACCCGCTAATGCCGTGGCTCATGAAACCCTACACAGGGTGCCTTGACAGTAGCAAGGAACGGTTCAACTACAGGCTGAGCCGGTGCCGAATGACTGTGGAGTGTGCTTTTGGCCGTTTAAAGGGCCGCTGGCGATCTCTGTATGGGAAGCTGGACTTGGCAGAAAACAGCATCCCCGCGGTTATATCCGCGTGCTGTACCCTCCATAATATTTGTGAAGGGAGGGGTGAAATATTCAGGCAGGCATGGACCTCCGATGTTCAACACCTGGAGGCTGAATTTGCACAGCCAGAGAGCAGGGCTACTAGACGGGACCAGCACGGGGCTGCTAGGATTAGGGATGCCTTGAGGGAGCAATTTGAGGCTGAAAGCCAGCAGTAATGTCTGGTGCCCTGTGGTTACAATGTTGGTAGGAATCTGTGTTTGCTTCACTGATTTGCAGTGCCTGGTTCCTGGCCTAATGGATCTTTTACTTTATGCAATAATAAAGAATGTTTTCAAAACCAAAATATCCATTTATTGAAAAGAAAATAAATTTATTGAAAGAAACAACTGTTTGGGAATCAAGAAAGGGCAATGGGGTGGGGTGGGGTTGGGATGGGGAATGGTACAATCAGAGATCTGCGTATGTCCTGTCTCCACTGCTTTGCATTGAGTGCTGCACTTCATGATGTCTATACTGCATGGTGATGGGGGTTGAGTGCAGGGGGTAAGGCTCGTAGTTTTCAGAGCTGGGTGGTGAAGATACCGGTGTTGGAGGCAGCAGTTGGCGGTAAGAACCCGCACGTTGGGGAAAGTGGGTTGGAGGGGACATGGGGGCACAAGGTAACGAGTTTTGGGGCAAGGGCTGCATGGGGGGGCGGGCGCGGTAGTGCTCCGCCTGCATGGCTACGAGCTCCTGGATAGAGTCTGCTTGGCGCTCCATGATGGTTATCAGCCTATCCGTGCTTTGCTGCCGGTGCTGTGTGGCCTGCCGCCGGTGCGATGAGTTTTCCTGGCGGATCCTGCTTTCTGTCTCCCTCCACTCCTGCGCTCTCTCCCTCCACTCCTGGGCTTTTTGATTTTCTTTAACAGACTGCTGCATGACTTGGTGCAGCATGTCTTCCTTGCTTTTCCGCGGTCTCCTCCGGAGTCTTTGCAGTCTTTGAGCAGGTGTAAACACGGACGGCTGAGGTCTCAAGGTTGCATCTGCAAAGGCAAAATGCAACACTTAACAGAGGCAGCATTGTTTAAACCAGACAGAGTAATCATTCCCCCGCACTTGAGGAGGGCACACACAGTGTACACAATAGCATAATTTTCCTGTCCCAAAGAGAGCGGACATAACCCACGGGAGCCCCAAAATGGTGAGTAAGGGGGACTGATTGTTTCTGGGCTGTACTGTCTTCTGGGTTTCTGTGCCTTGGGGAGAGCCAACAGCTGCAGGGGGCACCTACACTGAACACTGTCCCAAAATTTTCCACAGGAGTTCGTCCTGGAAGATATCTCACTGCTGAGGGTGACCTGGGAAGCAAGGGAGGGTCTTCTATTGCAATGCGGCTTCCGCCCTGGCCCATATGCAGCTTCACTGTGTGCAGCAATGGTCCCCCCGCCCCTCGCGGCACAGTGGCGCGGACACGTTAGCCTGACTGGGACAAGGACCACGGTGGCTCTCCCAAGAAACCTGCGCAAGCGCATTGCCCACATTCTGGATGAGACTTTCGAAGAGATTACCGCGGCCGATTACCGCGAAGTGATAGACCACATCAATGCGCTATTCCACATCTAGGCATGCATGCAGCCCTAACCCTCCTCTCCCGAAAATCTTCCTTCCCAAAAAATAAAGCGCTTACCGGGAACACGCTCTTCAGTTTGTCCTCCACCAGTTTGTCCTCCACCAAGTACCGGCTGCTGCGACTGGCTAGCTTCCTCCGGGCTCGAGAAGAGCTCCTGGCTGCATGGACCCAGGTAGTCCGGGGTGTCTCCAACCGCCCCAGCACCCTGACTCCCGGTTTCCTCCTCCTCCTCCTCCTCCTCCACCACCCGCTCTGAAGTGTCCATGGTGGTGCTCGGCATGGAGGAGGGGTCACCCCCAAGTATCTCATCCAGCTCTTTATAGAATCTGCAGGTCGTGGGGGGAGCACCCGAGCGGCTGTTTGCCTCGCGGGCTTTGCGGTAGGCATTCCGCAGCTCCTTCACCTTAATCCTGCACTGCAGAGCGTCCCGGTCATGGCCCCTTTCAATCATGGCCCTTGATATCTGCCCGTAGGTATCGTAATTCCTACGGCTGGAGCGCAGCTGGGACTGGACAGCTTCCTCCCCCCAAACACTGATGAGGTCCAGCAACTCGCCATTGCTCCATGCTGGGGCTCGCCTGGCGCGTGGAGGCATGGTCACCTGGAAAGATTCGCTGATAGCACTCCACACCTGGCTGGCTGAGCAAACAGGAAGGGGATTTTTAAAATTCCCGGGGAATTTAAAGGGTGGGTCTGACGGTTGGTCACCTGAGGCCAGGGCAGTAGAGTTCGAACTGATGACCAGAGTGGCTAGAACAGGCATTGTGGGATACTGCCGAATACTTCTGGAGGCCAATCAGTGCGCATTGGGCGGCTACACTGGCGCCGCAGCGCTGCAGCAGCAGCGCAATTCTCCTTATTCCTCTGGCGGAGGAGGAGTACAAGCAGCGCTGTATCTCCGGAGATACAGCGCTGTACGTGCCTTGCCAGTGTGGACGGGTAGTGAGTTACAGCGCTGTGCGCGGCTTTAGTGCGCTGTAACTTGCCAGTGTAGCCAAGCCCTCAGCCAGAGCTACCTTCGTCCCAGCTTGTCAGATCAGCATTGCTCTAACATCCTTTGTATTAATAGTTTTACAGCACCATCTGGTGAAAGAAGGAGACTATTACACTGTATTTAAAGATATCTTTGAAACTTTAAGACCCTGTTTTCTTAAATTTAATTCAAATGATATAGGACTTATGTCCCACTGCAAATAATGTTGTCCTAGCTCCCCCATCCTTGAGCCTTCATCACACTAATGCTGACCTTCCAGTCTCTTCTCAATAAGCTGTTGCGTGCTCTGGAATAATGACAAATTGTTTTCAGTCTATGGTTTTTGCCGCCCCAAGCACGGCTGTCAGGTGGCTTTCGGCGGCATTTCTGCGGGAGGTCCGCCGGTGCCGCGCCCTCAGCATCCCCGCCGCCGAATTACCGCTGAAGCCGTGGGACCGGCAGACCTCCCGCAGGCATGCCACCGAAGGCAGCCTGACTGCCGCCCTCACAGCGACCGGCAGGCCGCCCCCTGCGGCTTGCCGCCCCAGGCACGCGCTTGCTGCGTTGGTGCCTGGAGCCGCCCCTGTTTTCAGTGTAACTGAATTTGAATTATTTTTAAAAGGGTCCCATGGTCCTGGATTGTGGCAAAAGAATGTCACAGAGAGCTGAGTTTGCCTTGTTAAAAGCATTGCAGATTAGACTTGCCTAGACGAGTCAGTATGACAAGACCAGACTTCTTGTAACACAGGACAGCTAGTTGGAAGGCAGCTAGTGGCAGCAGTGGGATGTCCAAGGGACATGAAAGAGAGCTGAGAAAGGTGGTTTGGAAAGTTCCAATCAGAAATGTATACCCCAAAGGTTCTATGGGAAGCTCACAAAACTTTTCAGTATGTTCCTTAGTGTTTTGACAATCTCTGGAGTTTAGACAAAGCCTGAAAAGGAAACCACTCAAATGGAAGTTCTGAGCCATCTTTGGTCCCACTCTTCAATCCTGTCCTTCTTCCAGCCTGTGACCCCATCTTTCCTTTCTGAGCATTTTCCCTTAGTGAGTTCGTATTTGGGGCAGCAGGGCATCTGGCTTTTGTTTTGCTACGCTTTGGACATCTACTATATATTTTTTATATAGTCAGGGATTGTGTAGGTCAGATGTGCTTCCTTGGTGCAAGAGGGACTGGGGGATAAGAACTTGTGTAGACAGTAACTGGTGTAGCAGTCTGCTAGCCCTACTGAGACCGTCATGATACAGAAGGAGAACAAAAGGAAGGGAAGGGTATTGATCCTAAGGAGGTCAGTTTGAGATTTATTCTTTGCTCCAGGCTGGTTCTTATTTTTCCCTAAATGGTAGGTCTAGCCCTTAGTGTTCCAACCCCCCCTTATAACATACAACATCTGCAACTCTCATTTGTAAATGGATCTTCATGATTAGGGCCCTACCAAATTCACAGTCCATTTGGGTCAATTTCATGGTCATAGGTTTTTAAAAATTGTTAATTTCATGATTTCAGCTATTTAAATCTGAAATTTCACGGTGTTGTAATTGTAGGGGTCCTGACCCAAAAAGGAATTGTGGGGGGGTCACAAGGTTATTGGAGGGGGGGTTGCAGTACTGCTACCCTTACTTCTGCGCTGCTGCTGGCAGTGCTGCCTTCAGGGCTGGGCAGCTGGAGAGCGGTGGCTGCTGGCTGGGAGTCCAGCTCTGAAGGCAGAGCCGCTGTCAGCAGCAGTACAGAAGTAAGGATGGCATAGTATGGTATTACCACCCTTACTTCTGCGCTGCTGCCTGCAGAGCTGGGCCCTCAGTCAGCAGCTGCCACTCTCTGGCCACCTAGCTCTGAAGGCAGCAGCGCAGAAGGAAGGGTGGCATGATATGGTATTGCCACCCTTACTTCTGCACTGCTGCTGGCAGGGTGCTGCCTTCAGAGCTGGGCACCTGGCCACCAGCTGCTGCTCTCCAGCCACTCAGCTCTGAAGGCAGTGCCAAAGTAAGGGTGGCAATACTGTAGCCCCCCTAAAATAACCTTGTTACACCACCCCCCGCAACTCCCTTTTGGGTCAGGACCACCAACTCAAGAAAAGCTGGTCTCCCCCATGAAATCTGCATAGTATAGGGTAAAAGTACACAAAAGACCAGATTTCACAGTGGGAGACCAGATTTCATGGTCCGTGATGCGTTTTTCATGGCCACGAATTTGGTAGGGCCCTAATTATAATATAACCAGAGTCTGTGGTATTCACAGGAAAAATAATTGTTGGTGAGATAAGGGAATACCCTGACAAAATGTAAAACGTGCTGCAGATGTTCTGTCAGTGTGATTCTATGAAGCCATCTGCGCAAGTGCACCTGTGAATACTTTACCAGACACCACATTGTCACCATGTCACAGTTATGAATCACAAGGCCCGAGATAGTCACTTGCAATGGAATTTAATCAATGCATTTGAGGGCACCTGATTCTATATCATTTCTCACAGAAATGTGCTCCTGTCTGATCTAATGGCCCTATCTAATCTGACAATGTGGCACTTGAAACAGGAAAACACACAATAGCATGAGGCACTGGAGATCACAGTCAGACAGGCAAGAAACCAATGAAAAAGAACTATGCAGCCAGTTATCCACACCTTGTCACCTCAAGATTAGACTGCTGTAATAGGCGATATATCAGCTACACCTTGAGAGCATTTGGAAATTGTACAGGATGCTTGCCCTGTTATTAAATGGCATTTCATGTTGGAAGCACATGGCACCAGAGCCATCTCTACTGGTCAATGATACTTTTGTGGGAGTCATTCAAGGTGCTTGATTCTCCACTCTGTCATAGCTGCATTAAGTGTGTCTGCATTGCAATCAGAGGAGTCACTGCAGCTCGGGTAGACATACCCACACTAGCTTTAATCTAGCTATTACGGCTAAAAATAGCAGTGAAGACACAGTGTCACAGGCTTCAGCTCAGGCTCTACAAGCACATTGGGGCCTGAGTAGGTATCTGTATTGCTAGCAAATGAATGAAGCCCAGAATGAAGGGGGGAGGGGTAGTCGGGAGAGGACTAGGGAGCTAATTCAGAGCTGCTTGGCCTGGTGCGAGTTTGGGTTGCCCAGCCCTAATTTACATCACTGGCAAAGGTCCCTCAGTGAACTACGCCAGTGGAAGATTGGCCATGCCGGATGCGCTGCTCCACCACTTCCTGGTGTGACTCTGCCCCACCTAGGGAATGCCTTGCTTTAAAGCCACTTTGTGTTGCTTATGCCATGTACGTTGGCCTTAGCAGATCAGTGAATCTGGTATAGCCAGTGGGAACCGTTGAATATTCAGCATTTTTGAAGATCAGGCCACTTGCTTAAATGCCTAAATATAGATCTAGGAGCATAACTTTAAATGCCTATTTTTGCCAACCTTAGTCTTAGTGTCTTCTTTTTTGTTTTAATTTTGTAAATAAGTGGTTAGCTACTATGCTCTGAAAAAATCTCCATTCAGACACTATGGTGACAGAGTACATTAATGCCTCAAATTGGCACCATTTATTTATTTTCTACCTATGAATGACTAAGTGTCTGCCTATCTCAAAGTTGCTCAGAGGTGTGGAATATCTTATTAGATAATGATCTTCTAATTGCTGTGCTCCATTTTTTAATTGATTTACCACTTATTTCAGAAGTTGTTCTCTATTCTGGAAATCCTGAGTGTTTTCCATTCAAAAAACCACAGCTCCAGCTAGACATTAGCAGGTGAGCTCTTTTGGCTACTTTTCAGCAATACCATTAACTAAGTTGTCAAAAGTTTAACACAGTGGTCTCTAACCTTTTTAAGCACAAGATCACTTTTTGAATTTAAGTGCAACCCAAGATCTACCTCAAAGAAAATGTAGAATAACAGTAATCACACAAACCCAAACACACTTGCCCCGCCCCTGCCCCACCTCCACCCTCTTCCCCGAGGCCACACCCCTGCCCCACTCACTCCATCCCCCCTCCCTCCGTCACTCTCTCCCACCCTGACTCACTTTTACCGGGCTGGGACAGGGGGTTGGGTTGCAGGCAGGGGTGCAGGCTCTGGGCTGGGGCCGAGGGGTTCGGTGTGTGGGAGGGGCTCTGTGCTGAGCCTGGGGCAGTGGATTGTGGGGGTTGAGGGAGTGGGCTCAGGGGGGGGGTTGGGGTGCGGGGGGGGGGGGGTGCTGGCTCCGGGAGGGGGCTCAGGGCTCAGTCAGCGGGCTGGAGTGCAGGGTGCAGGCTCTGGGAGAGGTCTGCGGTGCAGGAGAGGGTGCGGGTTCTGGAAGGGGGTGTGGGGTGTAGGAGGGGGCCCAGGGCTGGGGCCGAGGGTTGGGGTGCAGGAGGGGGTTCAGGGCTGGGGCAGAGGGTTGGGGTGCGACAGGGGTTCGGTGTGTGGGCTCCAGCCAGCGCTGCTTATCTCAGGCAGGTCCTGGGTCATGGCGCAGTGGGGCTAAGGCTGGCTCTCTGCCTGCACTGGTCCCGCGCCGCTCCTGGAAGCGGCTGCCATGTCCGGCAGCAGGTCCTGGGGAGATGGCGGGGCAGGTGGTTCAGTGCGCTGCCCCCGTCCACAGGCACCACCCCCACAGCTCCCATTGGCCGCGGTTCCCCGTTCCCGGGGTTGGCAATCTTATTACGATCAACTAGTCAATCGTGGAGCCTCTGATGATCTCAGTCTCAGTGACTGAGATCGGCTGTCAGAGGCTCTACGATCGACCAGTCGATCGCGATCTACCGGTTGGTGACCACTGGTTTAACACACATTGTGGTAAGCACCGGAATGTGTGTAAAAATTCTGTTAAGTTCAGTGACAGGGCGTGTTTGCCCCACACTGGTTCACCAAGGGTTAATCCCACTCTGTGGACTTAGGAAGCCATGCCCTCGGCCCTGCTGGGCATGCTCCAGCTAGAACCAGGTATAAAAGGGAGCAGCTCAGCTCAGTTGGGGCTGACTGCCGAGGAGGGAGGACTCACGTTGCAGGCTCTAGTCCAGGAGCTGCTGAAGTCCCAGACTATGGAAGCCAGAGGCTCCAAGACACCGACGTATATCCAGGTAGCTATGGATGCCCAAGAGAGGTCGGAGCTGCCAGGGGCAGCCCAGGCTGAAGAACCCAGAGACGCCTGGATCACTGCATATTGGCTCTGGCCATTGGGCCACACTGCCCTGCAGGAGGGGGCAGCCATATTGACTCTGGCCCCTAGGATGCAGCACCCTGAAGCTAAGGGTGTTCAGGTGGACCGAGCTGCAGGGCTGTAATGATCCCTACCCTGCCCCCAGAGTAGAACAGGGAGCGTTTGCCCTGTGACAGGTTCCCCATGCTAATCATTCTTGCTAACAGCTCCTTAAGTTGTTTGGATATTGGATTTCAATCAATTGGTCTGATTAGGATTCTAAATCAATATGTTAATGAGTCAGCCTTTAGCAAGTGTCATCAAACGGAAATCATTTTAAGATCATTCCCACATCTGCATGACTAAAAATCAAATGATGCACTTGCTTTATTTTAGAAGTAACTTTAGCCAATAACATATTTTAATAAGCTAATTAACGTTTTTACTAGCCAACTTCAGCAGGGGCCCAATTCTGCTCCCATTGAAATGTCTCCATTGAGTACAATGGGAGCAAGTTTGAGGCCCAGATTTCTGTACGTCCTAAAACTGCAGGATTTGATCCTGAGACTATTTTATCTGCTATAATAAATCAGGCCTTTTATCAAAATACTAAGATGTTTTTCAAGATCAAGACAAACAGTGCTCTGCTTAATGCCTCCTGCACTGTATTTTTACATTGTATTTTCTATAAACCTAAACATTTTCATAATCTGTTATTATTTGATTAAACAAGAAATCTATGCAGCATCTCACATTTTATTAGAGATTACAAATATAATTTCACCTCAGTTGCTCACTTGATACCTAAACTATACTCATAGTTTGACAACTATAATTCTCAGTTTAAACTATTGGACTTTCACCCAAAGTCATAATCACCTCAGATTGCAATCTTGTTAGGTCTCATAGGTGTTAGGTCTATCCTAGTGGTTTTCAACCTGTGGTCCATGGACCATTGGGGGTCTGAAGACTATGTTTAAGATTTCCAAAGGGGTCACCACCTCCATTTGAAATTTTTTAGGGGTCCGCAAATGTAAAAATGTTGAAAACCTGGGGTTAACCACTACTTGGATTAAAATTTGGGGTCTGCAGAAAGCAATGCTGGTTGCACAATAGGTGGCACTCTTCCCTCTGAGTCGGGAGTAACTCAATGCCAGATGATAGAACTGAACTGGGGCAGGAGATGTAAAATCAAGGTGCTGGCCATTCATGGCCCTTAAAGAGCTCATGAAACTTTTTGCAGGAGCAGGAGAATGATTCCTGGTCAGATTCCAAGCTGGATAATTACAATCTGCCTACCTTATTTCTGAGTGCATTTTTAATATGTGAAGTTTGTCTTTATTTCCATGATTTAAAAGCTATTGGGCCTGAGTCTAGTATTCTATAGTGTAAGCATTACACCAATGTAACTCCACCACCTTCAGTTATAAGAACAGAATCAGGCCCACAGTATTTTTATTTTTTAAAGCAGGTTGCTAGTACAGAATGCCTGTTGCGTTCTACTCTGGAGTATCTGTACGTCAGTGAGTACAGGTCTGTCGCATCTTAGGCGCATTTAACATGTGCGATTTCAGCTTTACACGGTCGGCAAAAACAAGAAAAAAAACCCAAAAAGAGAAAAATAACAATTTAAATACTGTTTCTGTAGGGCGGGCGATTCTGCCCGCCATTACACTCAATGTGATTTTGACTATACGCGGTTTTCGCTTTACGCGCTGACCGCGGAACGTAACCCCAGCGTAAGATGAGACAGACCTGTAAGCTCTATTTATACATTCTGTCAAGACCTTTGGGATCTGTCTGGTTGAAGGCACTATGTTTAAATATTACATATGTTATTTGGGTTGCAAAGTCAAAGTCAAGAAATGCCAGAATTAAGATTGTCTGTGGTTGTGCCGATGTATTATGAGTGTCTTTTAATTGCGTGATCACATACTATTTTTTTCCACTGCCTCATTCAGTGCACAGGATGGATGGTACTTGCTGAATGGATAGCTATTCAGCACTTCTTTTTATCCTCTTCATTCAATGTTTGGCCCCAGGTCACATTTACTGCACACCATTCAAACCCTGCACTGAATACAGAATTCTTAATTTCCTCATGGGCTATTCTATGGTGCTCTCACCATGGTATCGGAGTGCTTCACAAACATTAATGAATTGATCTTTACAACACCTCATGAGGTAAATGAATATGATTGTTCCCATTTTGCAAATGAGGAACTGAGGCACAGAGATAGACCTTAACCAAGAGATCATCCTTTCGCCTCCTCCTATCCTTGTCTTCCTCTGCTCCTATCCCCACTCCCATGACAAATCCCCCTCAGTCTGCCTCTTCCTCCCTGCTTCTTTGCCCATCCCAGGCCTGTCTCTGTCCCCGATCCATTCAAATCTCAGCTCCTTCTCCTCTGCATTGCCCGGGAGCACAGGAGAGACGGTCCCTCTGCTCTCAGTTCCTGTTCCCAACACCATGGCAGCCCTGGCTGACAGCAGGAGCAATTGCAGGAAAAGTCCTGCTCATCCTTGGCCTGGAACCCTGTGGTACATGCTCAGTGGAGATGGCATGTTCCGCCAATTTTGCCACCTCTATTGAGCATGTCTGAATAGTGATTCTCTCCTCCCCGCGCCCTTTCCCTCCATCCCCCTCCTCCCCCCAGGTCAGATCTGGTTGGATTTTCACATGGCTGGCAAAAGACACGTCCTTGGCACAGGGAGGCAGCCCCCTTCCATATGTCAAGTTCCTGCTCCAAAGCATGGAGGTGATAGAGCTTCTCAGTTAAAGGGATGTAAGAATTCGGTAAATGTTGTCAAAACAATGGATTTTTCCCTAAACTTGCTTTGGGAGATGCTGAACTAGCTTTGAGGCTGAAACTCTTTAAAAAAAACAAAAGACATTCAGCCTGAGGGAGCCACTCAGCCTAGAAAACTTCAACATGAATCAGGGCTGGATTAACTTTTTGTGGGCCCGGCGCCAAACATATTTGTGGGCCCCCATGGGGCAAGGTGCAGGGGGGCGGGATGGTCAGGGCAGGATGGGGGCAATGAGGCACAGCGTGGCGGGAGCAGCCCTGCTTGGCGCAGCCCAGGAGGAGGGCACCGTTTACGAACCTGCAGCTGCCAGACGCACACTGGCCTGCCCAGCCCTGTGCTGCCAGCCTGCCCCTTCCCCTCGAGGGCGGGCCCGCACCACACCACACTCCCAGTTCCCCACCCTTGTGCCCAGTGCCCCCCTCGCCCAGAGACCTCCACCACAGATCTCTATGTCCAGCCCATACCCCTCCCCCGCTGGCCTCCCACCACAACTGCACACCACACTGCTCGCCCAGCGCCCCCCACCCATAGACCACCCCACTGCCCACCACCTTCCTCACAGTCCCACCATCACAGCTGCACAGCACCCCATGTCCCTGAGGGGATTCTGCACCAAAAAAATAAAAATTCTGCACACAATATTTTAAAATTCTGCAAATTTTCTTTGTCAATAAATAAATGTGGAGGCTCCAACATGGCAGTGGGGAGCACAGGCCACTGGTTGCCCTGCAGCCCTCCTGGGACAGGGACTCGGCAGTGAGGCTGCACCCGATCCTGAAACAGTGCAAGGACCAGGCCTGCCCCAGAAACACCCTGGGGCTCTGCCCCCCTGTGCCAGATGCACCAGGTGTGGGTGAGCAGGCTCAGCCCGGCAGCAGGATCCAAGTGCAGAGGGACTTAATAGGGGGGGATCCAGGTGGGGGTAAGAGAGTTCTCTGTGGGGCAATCTGGGTGCGGGTGGCTCAGTGGGGGATATGGATGCACAGAAGCTCATTGGGGGGTTCCAGGTGCAGGGGCAATGGGACTCTGCAGGGGATCCAGGTGAAGGTGTTTGGGGCTCAGCGGGGGAGGTCTAGGTGCAGGGGAGGTGGGGCTCAGTGGGGAAGGTGTTTGGGGGGGCTCATCGGGGTGGTACAGATGCAGGGGAGGTGGGGCTTGTCAGGGGGAGGGTTCGATGGGCCTGCTTAACAGGGGAGCTTGTTTCCAGCTGTAATTGTCTAGTCCTGAATAATCTTCAATCAGATAAAGTTTACTAAGGAACAAAGCACCTCATCTGTATCTCAAAACCAGCTTTTGTTGCAGTGATCTTTTAGCACAAAATGCCAAAGATAGTTGAGTGCACTTAATTTCTCCTGAGGAACCCACTTAATTTGGTGAATTGCTCAAATAAAATTTGTCACAGTATGTTGCCAACTGGTGGGATTTTATAGAGAGTCTCTCAATACTAGGTGTTTTTCTTAAAGTCCAGCACCCAACATTCTTGTGATTCAGATTGTAATTAAACAAAAGAAAAGTTTATACCCATATGGTTGGGAAGAAAAGCCTGAAAGTGTGATCCAAGTGTAACACTTTCTGCCAAGGGGATGCCGCATGCTGGGCTCCAGCTTCCCCGCTTCCCCCATCCCCTTCTCTTCCCCATCTCATGCCCCTTCCCCACCGCTCCATCTCCTCCCCAGGCTTGGGGTGCAGGGGGGAAACCTCCCCCCAGCACGAGCCAATGGAGCGGAGCAGGTTGGGGCCAGGTTGCTCCACTTCCTGCCACCCCGTGAGTGCAGGCCCGACCCCTGCTGCAGTCCTCAGGGGAAGGGGTGGAGTGGGGGTGGGGCTGGGGTGGAGCAGAGGCGGGGGCTTTGGGGAAGGGGTGGAGTGGGGGCGGCGGCAGCTTTTCTGACCGGCTCAGCTGGCCGGGGGATCGGGCTGGCCGGGGCCCCTTCTGACTCTGGGCCCGGTGCCATGGCGCACCTGGTACTGACATGAATGGTTAAAGTTTGGCAAAGTTATTAGGAACTGAAAACTGGGTCTTATAATGGAAAGTATGGGGCAACCTTCACAAAAGGTGTCGTTATCAGTCTCATAATAAGGATTTAGGGACAGAGCAGTGCAAAGGCCTTAATGTAAATGAGAATCAGGCTCTTACTGTATGCCTTCTGCTGGGGTCAATGGGAGTTGCTCTATTTTAGTTCACATATGGGAAGTGAGATTATACCAAACTGCAGTTTGCCACCAGGTTTTGCCACTTTCATAGAGTGACTTTTGTTCTTATGTTTTTAAAATATTAAAAGTTAATAACTGATTGCATCTAATTGAAAAAAACATTTGCAGAAATAAAAGCTATTACCTCCCCCAGCTGGTCTCATGCATATGTGTAAGCACAGCATGCCACAGTAGGTTTTCCTAAACAATCATTTTGTTTGGCAAACAGAGATTCGAGAGTTTACACTCCTCCTTTCAGTGTAATGATTGATGCTTTCCATTTTCACTACCAGATGTAAAGAAGTGGATGCAGTTAGAGGTTTATACTGTAGTAGCTCTGCACAAATGTAATGTATAGTTTAAAACAGGGGTTTAATATGGCTTATTTGAAAGTCTTTAGGGAATACAAAAAACACCAACTGGGAGCTACAAAAATCAATAAACCAATGAGGAAAAAAAAGGGAGAAAAGATATTTTAAAACTCATTGGATTTGGACATAGGTGCAAAAATGCCTATTTTAATTTCCATTAACTGCTCCCAGTCCACGAATACTCACTAACTACATAATTATTTCTACTAATGCACATTTTCAATTTATATCTTTGAGTCTCTCTGACCTGTAAGAATAATAAAATATTGTCAGCTGTTATTGTAGTTGAGCTTCTCAGGAGGAGATCACATCCGTATCTCTGTTACTTGGCTATTTCCTCAAGGGCAGTTGGAGGAAACGTCACCGTCAATGACTGTGCTCAGAGGCTGTGTTTTAGCAGAAACTGTATTATTGCCAATGTAGCTCCAGCTTCTCTGATTTTGGTTACACTACAGTTCACAAATACTTTTGGATTTTTTTCTCTTTTTGATTTCCTGATTCTGGTTTCTCTTTAAACTGTGGTGAACACTATTGAGTCTTCCTGCCTGGCTTTCTATATTCTATGGTCTGAAAAGAGGACAGTATTAATGTATGTCATAATATATGGCTGAACAGCCCTGCTTCAGCTGGCTCCAGATTTGGGCCGGTAAGCGTGTCATTTTAACAGGGCGGTGTGGGATTTCCCTGACATTTTATTATCTAGGAACATCAGTTTTAAAAAGTAAAATGAAAATGTTTCAACCCAGTGTGTTTAGCTCATGTTTCATAATTTGGCAAATAAGGATGTTGGCGCTGAATATAAAATCATCCAGAGGTGAGAGACTATTTGTTCTGGGATCGTTCTCTGGCTCCTCCCAAAACCATTTCCATCCTCAAGCACTTAGAATTGCTTTGTAACTTTCAAACAAGGTGCTAGTAGAAGTAGTGGACGCCCTTTTTTAAACAAATATGCAGTATTTTTGTTAAATGGAGATTTATCCCTGAAATGAACAATGTGGGGGCCCTGAAAACAAGACCATGTCCAATGTGTGCTGGATCAGAAGGCTGGACACCTGGGTTCTGTTCCCAGCTCTGCTATTGCCCTGCTATGTAGTCCTGGGGAAATCACATCACCACTCTGTGCCTCTAGAATCATAGAATCATAGAACTTAAGATCAGAAGGGACCAGTATGATCATCTAGTCTGACCTCCTGCATGATGCAGGCCACAAAAGTTGACCCACCCACTCCTGAAATAATTCTCACCCTTGACTCAGCTGTTGAAGTCCCCAAATCTTGATTTAAAGACTTCAAGTAGCAGATAATCCTCCATCAAGCGACCCCTGCCCCATGCTGCGGAGGAAGGCGAAAAACCTCCAGGGCCTCTGCCAATCTACCCTGGAGGAAAATTCCTTCCCGACCCCAAATATGGTGATCAGCTGAACCCTGAGCATGCGGGCAAGACTCTCCAGCCAGACACTAGTTCTGCTAGGGTGACCAGATGTCCCGATTTTATAGGTACAGTCCCGATTTTGGGGTCTTTCTTATATAGGCTCCTATTGCCCCCCACCCCCGTCCCGATTTTTCACATTTGCTGTCTGGTCACCCTAAGTTCTGCTGCCGTTGTGTGTCTGTCTTTTTAGACAGTAAGCTCCTCAGGACAGAGGCTGTCTCTCACTGTGTCTGTACAGTGCCCAGTGTATTGTCTTATTGGTCTATTGTCTTGTTGACTATTCCGTGCCTCTCTTAGACACTCTCCTATTTGGCTAAGATTCTCTCGTTATATATTTTATTACCCTCCTTTTCAGGTTGCTTGAATGCTAATGACTTTATAAGCCTTTTTTCTTCAGCTGATCTTATCTGTTGCTTGGACTTCCTTGGTAGAGGTGAGTCATCCATCTCATCTCATTACATCCCATCAAAATGTTCTTTTTTTGTACAGAATCACTTTTTCAGTTGGTTCCTTGCCCTTCACCTAGATTACTTCTGTGCTTTGGAAATTCTCTTGTCACTATCTTAATCCAGCTCCCCTGCTTCCCCTCTTCATGGAAATATGGTCAAAGAGATTCAGAAGATCCAGATTCTTGCCCCAGTTCTGCCCTACATTTGCTGGGGTGGGACTTTGAGCAAGTCTTGTAATATCTCTTTGCCTCAGTTTCCCTGTCTATAAAATACTCCCTTTCTCACAGGAGGGCTGTGAGTCTTAATTCATCAATGTGTGTAAAGTACATTAAAATCTTTGGATGAAGGGCCCTGTGGAGGTGCCAATTCTTCTTCTTCGTCCTGTTCTCCCTTTAGTTCTTCCCAGACCATCATTCTGTCTCTCTTTTTCCTTTGCTGTAGTCTTTCCTAGTTAGCCAGATGTTCTATGAGATGTGGTAACATTGCTTCTCAGTATGTTTCTTTTGCCTGTATCGTGAAGAAAGCACTCTGTCTTCAGTGACATTCATAGGGAGAACAGATTGTAGAGGACATCTGTCCAGATATGGAATGCTTTGGCCTGCAATGCAACATTAGGGGGGAGGGATAGCTCAGTGGTTTGAGCATTGGCCTCCTAAACCCAGGGTTGTGAGTTCAATCCTTGAGGGGGCCACTTAGGGATCTGGGGCAAAATTGGTCCTGCTAGTGAAGGCAGGGGGCTGGACTCGATGACCCTTCAGGGTCCCTTCCAGCTCTATGAGATAGGTATATCTCTCTCTATATATATATATTTTTATGTTATCAGCACTGACAGCAAGAGATTCCATTGAAGGTTGGCTTTCTCCTATGGTGACCAGACAGCAAATGTGAAAAATCGGGACGGGGATGGGGGGGTAATAGGAACCTATATAAAAAAAGACCCAAAAATCAGGACTGTCCCTATAAAATCAAGACATCTGGTCACCCTACTTTCTCCAACAGCAGCCCTAAGTGTAACAGAGCTGTCAAACGTATCTACCTCAGAACACGCGGGCACTGATAACGAGGTAGGGGAGATGGATCAAGAACTAGGTTGGAGTTTAGAGTGCTACTGTACACTGGCACAAAGAATTCAATGGGACAGCATGGGCAATAGTGTAACCATCTAAAGACTGCTTTAGAGGCCAAGATAAACTGGTTAAAAACAAAACCAAAGGATTTTCAACCTTTGAGTAGTAGAGAATCAAATCCAGTTTGGCACATTATAAATATGGGACCATTTGCCACATCAGATCGATTTTGACCATGTTCACACCTGGGATTTTGTTTTGGACTCATCTCTACTTCAAGAAAGAAAAAGTTAGTGGCCCAGATTCATCCTAGACCCAGCACTGAGGGGAAGCTGCTTGTATTTCCCCTAGTCAGGCTGATTTGGCCCCAAGTTGTGTCCCTTGTTTTAACAGCCCTGTCACAGGGCGTAGCAGGGCCCCCTTTGCTCCTGCCTCTACTATGCTCCAAAAACCACGCACAGACTTTCGGGCTCAGCAATCACTGGTGCAGTTGATTTACAGTGCACAATCCCACCACCTTCTCACCACATACAGTTGGGGGTTTCAGCCTTAAGGGCTTCTCAGTCCTGCAGCTAGGAAGGAAGAGCTACCACTATCCTTCCACTTTCTAGCTTCCCCATTTCTGTCTGCCCCTCCTTGGCTTCCTTCTCTTTAGGCTTTTATGCAGCCCCAGGCTAATTAGGCTGGCAGCTGTTTCCCCTTTGCCAATCAGGCGCAGATTTGTCTAGGCAGCTCCAATCTAAACCCCTTGATTGGAGCTGGCATGACAGAAGACTGGCTCAGGAGTCCCAGCCCAGCACCCTGTCACACACCTCCCCCCTCCTTATCTAACTGCCAGGTTCGTCCTTGCCTGTCCCCTCTACCGGATAGGACACTATGGGGGAGTTCTCCTTCGGGTGACCCCCAGGGTCCTTCTTGTGGGGTTCATTTATTCCCCACCTGAAGAAATTACACTGTGTGGGGAGTGGGTACCCCCATAGGTCCACCGCAACCCACAGGTCCTCACACCATTCGCACCCCCGGGTGTGTCCCCCCTCCCCTTCTGGCAGGGGTTCGGGGTTGGTCCCTACTTCCCCCTGGACACCCTCAAACCTGGCAAGTGGAGCCTCGGCCTCTTCTCCTGGGGATCTCCTTGTAGGGTGCACTGCTGGGCCTTTTTCCTCCGTTAAGGGCCGTGGGTGGGATGTCTCCCCCATCCCTCCTTCCTCACTTGGGCTCTGTTGTCTAGGGCTTTTCACTTTTAGCTCCCGAGGACATTGGTCTCCCTTCTTACTGGGGCTTTGTGGTTTAGGGGTTTTCACTCCCGTCTTTGGGGGACCTCCCCTTTTCCCCCACCATGAGCTTCCTCCCCCCACCTCCTTTCCCTCTTGGAAGTCCATGCCCAACACTACTTGATAAGGCAGCCACCCCACTACCCTGACCCATTTCCACCTGAACTTGCCCCAGACCTCGAGGGGCACCTGGGCCATAGGGCACTGTCTCTTATCCCTGTGGACACATTCAAGGTCCATCTTGGCTTCGGGAATCATCCAGTGTGGCTTTACCAGCCCGCTCTGGATAAGAGAGCAGGCTGAGGCTGTATCTATCAGGTCCCTCTGGGGTTTCTTCCCCACCATCACCGGAATGGCGGACAGTTTCTGCCCCTTCCCCTGCCCCCCAGCGTTAGTCCAGCTGCAAAACTCAGCCAAGCCACACTTCATGTATGGACATTCCCGCTTTTTATGTCCCAGTTGCCCGCACTGCCAGCAAACGATTGGTCAGGCCCCAGGAGGAGCTCCTTGGGTGCCTTCCCTTTTCCTCTCCAGGCCCTTTCCAGGCGGGGGTTCTCTGGGCTTTCTCCCAGATTTCAAGTCTTTATACGGCCGTCCCTCTTTCCTCGGGAAGTCAACCTCTGCATGCTCCTCCATCAGTTTCATGGCCCCCTCCACTGTACTCAGTTGATTCCGCCTAACCCAAACTCGTATGTTTTCTGGGAGGCCCTGTAGGAACTGTTCTAGGACCAGTGCGTCCATAATCTCTCCCACTGTCTGGGTCCTGGGTCTCAGCCAGTGGGGGGCCCAGTCCATCAACCTTCAGGCGAACGCCTTGGGCTACAAAGCCCCCGTCCACCTTGCTGGACAAAACTTCTGCCAGTACTTCTCAGAAGACAGCCCCACCCAATCTAGGATGGCCTCCTTAACCGTGTCGTAGTTCCTGGCCTGCTCTTCACTAGGCTGCTTGAGCTTCTCCAATGAGGTAGGGAGCCAGCCTCAGGGCCCAGGTTGCCCTATCCCATCTAGCCCCCATGGCTATCCACTCAAACGTGCAAAGGAACGCATCTGGGTCATCTGCGAGGCCCATGTTACATAGTCCTAGGCCGGGTGTACATGGAGCTTTATTAGGAATCCTGGAAGGTGGGCGGGCACAAGCCAGCCCATGTCTAAAGGCCCCTCCCCCAACCTTGAGGGAAGGACCACTGGACCCGGGAACCAACTGAATGCGGGGAACAACTAATAAATAACAGGGTCAGGAGTGAGGGTCACAAGTTCAAAACTAGGGATCCAGAGGGGGACACCGAGCAGAGAACCCCAGACAGCGCCCACTGCTCTTCAAAGCTATCCAGGGAGCCAGCGGATGCCTCCCAGAGGAACTCTGCCCGGATGCATGAGACCAGGGAGAAGCAGAAATAGGCCCCACAATCACAGAGCACCCCTCGTCTAGCATCCTCCTCCTGGTGTTGAAGATGGCCACTTTGACCAGGGCCAGGCGGAAGTTGATGAGGCGATCTCGTGACTTCGTGGGGCCATGGACAGGGTATGAGAATATAAACAGGTGTGGGGAAAAGTATAGCCAGAACCTCAACAGGAGGTTCTGGAGGATCCAGAATAGGGGCTGCAGCCTGGCACATTTGAGATAAGCGTGCACCAGGCTCTCCCTCACGCCACAAAAGGGGCAGGTGTTGGGGATGGGGGTGAACCATGCCAGGTACACGCCCATGCTCACGGCTCACCCGTTGTAGTCCAGGAGGTCTCCGATTCTGATGGTTTCTGCCAGGACCAACCTCTGGTGCACCGAGGGGGACTCCGCCACCTGCACACGAAGGTAGGGGTTGTGTAGCAGAGGCTTCGCGAGGAGGTCTGCCCCCTTGGTGGCCACAACAGATCTGGTCGCCAAGAACAGCTTCCAGGTCTGGAGGAGGTCCTGGTAGAAGACCAGCAGCTCAGAGAGGTCTCGCGGAAGAACTTTTGGGTGGAGAAAAAGCTGCCGGTCGTACCAGATCCTTCGGAGGCGGCGGAGGAAGGCATGCATCAATGTGCTCCACACCGGACTGCCTGCCGTTGATTGGAGCTGGCGTGACAGAGGGCTGGCTCAGGAGTCCCAGCCCAGCATCCTGTCACAAGCCCCTATAGACCATTGCACGGACACAATCACCAGGCACAAGAACACCTCTGCAATATTCCTTTTCTGCCTCTGCCAGGCCCCCTTTTGTGCCAGGGATTCCCCCTCTTCTGAGTCCTCTTGGTAGGGGGTGGGGGGGTGCAGCTCCCTAAGAAGTTCTCTTGCCAATATGCAGTAGTGATTCCCCCAAATGGGTCTGATTCTTACCTTGCCCTTTGCATAACCTTTTAGACTAGTGCAAAGAGGCTGTAAAATGATATTGGCCACAGCATGAATAGCTACACAAGGTGCAAGGCGATGAAGAAATCAGGCCCAACAACTGCAGCATTTTGACTTGTCCAGCTCCTCGTCAGGTATCCCAGCAAGTTCTTTGATAAAGGAGTTGAGAACAGATACACCATTCCCTTGGGTTCTGCAGCTTTACTTCTCCTTCCCTGATTAACAGAAAGAGGTACTTACAAATGTGTGTGGGCGTGGTGGGGCGAGGTAGACGGTAGAAAAAGATGTGTAGCCAGGTGCCGGGGCAGCACAATGAACCAGGCAGTGGAATAAAAAAACTGAATAATATAGAGCCGCAATGAACTTTGAGGGCTGCCATGAAAATCTGGATTTTCCTATGGTAAAAGCATAGCTTGTGCTACGTGTTAGATCCATTTCCAAGCACTCCACAGAGCTGCTGCTTTCACAGTGGTGACGCAGTTGTCGCTCTTCAAGCAGCAACTCCTCCTGTGAGTTGCAGCCCAACCCAGGATTCGTTTTCAGATTTCCAAGTCGCAGAGCCAGGCGTCCCTCTGCTCTCTGCACAGCAGCTCCCATGCATTTCTTTGTCAGCCGCTGAAAATTCATCCATGGCCAAACTTGAAGATGGCGCAAACAGGAGGCCAGCACAAAACTTAGGGGCAGTCCTGTCCCACCTACAAAACCATAGCCAGTGAGAGGGGGATTTGTGAGCCAGGCGGCTTCCCTGCACTGTAGGGACTGGAGTAGTTTCCTCCCCTGCAGAGTTTGCAGGATTGTGAACTCTGCAAGTCCAAAAATTATGAGATGAACAATAACAAAATGATGAAATGCCATGACCTATTGTTTTAAAAATCCCGTTTCTTTTTGACCTGTTCTCTGAGTGCTCAGGTGGTATCGCTCCTCATGTGCACCCCTTTCAGGAAACTCAACCTGAAAGGGACAAAAAATACACACACAAGTACGGGGACCTCCTCCCGTTTACTTCTGACACTTCCCCAACATCTCCCACTCTCCACCAGCTCTCTACCCACTGCATCTCAGGCACTGTCCCTAACTTCCTGCCCGCTTTCTCCTGAACATAGATGTCCCAGCTCAATCACCCCCACTAGCTGTCTCTTCTCCCTGTCCTTGATATTGTCCCTACCCTATGCAAGCTGGCTCCAGGACACTGGCTCACCCTTCCCACTGTCTCTACCCTTTGGATGCCAGCAGCACTGGAGGAATGGGGGAAGAGTGCAGTAGGGCAAAATGGGGTCATATGGTCCTGCGGTCCCTTCTTCTCACCCCTCACTTTGTTCCTCTCTAGTGCATCACTTTATGGGCAATGAATGAGGTGGTTGGAGCTGTTCCTGCTGCTGGCTCCTGGCAGTTTCTCCGGCCCCCATGGGCTGCTGCTTCCCTGCTTCTGGCCTACACCAAAAACGTAGGTTGACTTAGCTCCAGCGCTTAGGGCTGTGAAAAATGTCATGCCCTGTGTCACACACTTAGATTGACCTAACCCAAACTGTAGATACCATCAGCTCCACGGAAGAATTCTTCTGTTGACCTAGTTACTGCCTCTCGGGGGGGAGGGGGAGGGGAAGGATGAATTTACTACAGCACCAGAAAACCCGTTCCGTTGCTGAAGTAAGTGTCTGCTGCAGCACTACAGCAGAGTAGCTGTAGCTGTGCCATTGTAGCACTTGTAGAATAGACATAAGCTTCAAGGCAGGACTCAGCAGGGGAGTAGACTCTGCAGGAAGTACAGGTGCTGCCTCTGGCTGCACGTCAGGCTGCCACCAGCAGATTCCAGCACCCGATGGCTGAAGTAGAATCAATTAAAGCTCAGCCTGAAATCCTGAACTGCCAGGAACTTCTTGGGAGAAGGAGGTAAAAACGCTCCAAAATCATGAGATTTACAAAAATATCATGAAAGTTGGCAACACTGATTGATTGTTTCCACCCATTCTGATTATTTTCCTAATACTAGTTTTTCCCCATGTACCTAAGCTCTATCGTCGCTGCAGGGTTTTACAACATAGAGCTGTGGGGTCGAGGTTGGGATCAGAAGTATTAATGGGACACTTCAATAAGAGATTCAAGGTACAAAAAAGTCTGGGAACCACATTATGAAAACATAAAAGGTAATCAGATAGTTAATATTATACCAATCATCCCACTGATGCCCACACAGGTCAACTGCTTCCTTTCCTTAGTTAAGCTCAGGCAGGGCCTGAGCTGTTACACATAATAAAGACACAGTTTTGTACTGTAGATAATCCTATGTACAAATCATTTTCCACCCCTGGATCTTCTATATTTAGCACAGCATTAACAAGAGTGTCTGTTACCTCCCCTTTAATTAGGTTTGTAACTTGACCTGTTTCAAGTTCAACAAAATCTGTGCATTTAAAATGTTTTGCTAAGAACACTATATAACAGACAATGAGCTACCACAGAGATAATATCAAGTGATAAATATAGGGCTAGATTCTCAGCTCGTGTAAATTGGCATAGCTCCATGTGAGAATGTAGCCTTTGGTTTGATAGAATAACATTTCTTAACCACGTAACTTTATTAGAAAAAGTGGGCCAGATCCTCAGCTGGTGTAGATCAGCCTGAAGTCAATGTTATGCCAATTTACACCAGCAGATCTGTGTCTTATTAAATGGAACATGTTCAACCTTGAATGAGGAGATTGTGGGTACTTACTCATGCAATAGTGTATAAATACCTGCAGGGACACAAAGGGACCCAAGGTATACAATAATTATTTGCCAAATGGGAGAAGGGCATTGATATGCAATTTCAAAGGAAGAGACTGTGGCTGGGCACAGCCTTTGCATGCTAATTTTTCCTCTGTATCTAAAATCTGGCCAGCAAAACTACCCAACCCTAGTGCTGGGCACAGGTTGATCATAATTCTTCTTACCTCTGCCCTTCTAACCAATTTCACAGTTTGTCTCTTTTGTGTTTGAAATAAATGATGGATCACAGAGAAATTTAACAAGATGACATTTTTCTGATATTCGTAGGCAAAACGCCCCCGGCTCTCTACCTTGTTTGTTTGTCTATTTATTTGCCATATACAATTGCTTAAATTTCTGCTATTCCATAACCCATCGTGAGCTTTTTGTTTTGTTTTATATCTATGGTTTGATTTCAGGGGAGTTATCAAACAACATATGGCTATTTTTATTGGATTGTGACAGAAGTTACTCAGTCAATTGAAGTATAATTTAGTTAATTTTCATAATGAAGCTATAGTCATGAAGAACTCATATTTCATGTTAGTCACCTTAAAACAGCAAATGACATTCTGATAATGTTAGAGATGACAGCTATAATAAATCTTTTTTTAGCAGTTAGCTCTTTCTATCTTAAGAAATATTTTACAATTCCTCACAACAGCCCTGGGGTTTTCCCCATTTTACTGATGGGGGAAGAGACACAAAAAGGGTAATAACGTGTCCAAAGCCACACAGTGAGTCACTGAGTTACTGACTCCCAGATCTGTGCCCCACCAACTACGCCATATTTATTGTTACTGCTAGTGGGTGGTGGGTTTTTGATCATATCCACTGAACCCAGGTGCATTCATCACTGCCATCTACTAGATGGACTCGGAACTACCCACCTCTGTTTCTGGAGCTTTGCCTTTAGCTGAGGTGGTAGGAGGAGTGTGATTTTAGAGCGGGAAGACTGAGTTTTATCTCCACTCTCCAGATGGAATTCCAGTTAGCCACGGTGGGCTAACAAGTAGGGTGAACAAGGAAAGTTAAAGGCAACCAATGATTGATTGATTTACAATATAGATGCGTTATTATTTAACATTTACATTGTTGTTGTGCCTAGAGGCCTCATGGGGGTCAGGGCTCCATCGTGCTAGGTGCTGCGCAATACATAGTAGGAGACAGGCCCTGCCCTAAAGAGCCTGCACTCTAAAAGCTGAGACATAATGGAGGGATGAGGTAAACAAGAGGACTGAAGCAGGGTGCAGTGAGGACAGGCAAGAAAAGAAATTCCTACCCAACCACTCTCAGTGATCACAACTCCCTGCCTGCCTACTCATTGTCAGGTTGCTGGAGTTGCTATGCGTTACAGCGTGGGGAGTTTTGAGAAGGGACGTGAAAGAGGATAAGTTTGTGGTTTTACAGCTCTTGAATGAGACCTTTAAAGCAGCTTCATTTTAGCTATTCTTGAATGTGATGATATTACAAATGTTGCAACCACAGGTAGGTTGTGATAGATTATAACCTACGTGACAAATTTAAAATTAAACCCAATCACGATTGTTTACATCGATAAAATAAACAAACAAATCACCAGCCATAAGCAGAAACCTGACTCCTCATGTCCAAGTTCTCATCATAATCAGCTACCTGTAGCCTGTTACTTTCAATATCTTCTTTGCTGATCAGAGTTGGTGGGCTGGGCTCTCCAGTTAAAGCCTCTTGCTTTTCTTTTCCCCTCTGCTCTTAGGCGTCACGCATGGGCACATAGTGCTCTGTAAATACCTCGGCAGCCTATCCAACCTTCTCTGGTGAAATTAAACCCAGTAAGCAGTTGTTTCCTTTCTTTATTCTGCTTGTTAATAGTTGAATAGATGAGGCAGTCTGGTGGTAAAAGAAGATTTATGGGCATGACTTGTGGACCACTCAGGTGACTCCTGAAATCCTGGCTAATTAGTGAGAGTGAATTAGCAACCAGCCACAAAAACTAATTCTAGATACAATAAAACCTGCACCAGAGACCGCCTTCTCCTGTCACTAAACCGCTTTAAATTATACCCACGCAATTTCTAATACAGTATTTTCCAGCCATTAATAAATGAATAATAATATGGAGCGCACATCACTTATGGATCTCAAACATCTTTCCATCGTTGAGAAAACGTTAATATCCCCATTACCCGGTCTAGTAACTGTAAGCCTAGGCCTAGCAGTAACTCTAACCCTAAACCTAACCCATAGGTTCTATATATTTGTAATAGGGAAAGTTTTTCCAGATATTTTTGATCACTAGAGAGGCATTTTTCTATACACATTAATGGTGCTAGCATATTTGTTTGTTTGTTTGTTTTAAAATCAGCATTCTACCTATCCTTGTGTTCTAGTCCATCTTTCCTTTTAGATTTATCTAGCCAGTGCATAGGGACAATACGTTTTCACCGCCCGTTGGAAATGGTACCCTCATGTTGCGGCAGATTCCTTTAGGGGCTTCATGCTGCACATTGCCTCAAGAATGCCTCTAATGCAAATCATTTTTTGCAAGAGGGAAAAGGACAGCATTCACCCTGCGGGTGACATTGCTGAAGTTCCCTAGGAATAGGCTTGTGGGCAGAACATTAAAGCTGCTGCTTCACTAGGAGACAAAGCATGCAAATAAAATTTTCTCTTTAAAGCACAAAAATGTTTACAGCATGGAGCCACCTTTTCATTTTCAATCCAATGTGGTTTGTTTATCAGGATTCACCATTCATACTAAGCAGCTTTGCTTATATGTATTACACTGTTAAAAGTTTTCAGCCTTTATCAAAATCTCAAAGTACTTTATAACAGTACCATTACCCTCATTTAAATAGAAGGGAAACTGAGGCATGGAAAAGTTAATTGACATGCCTAAGGCCACACAACAAATCTATTGTACAGCCAGGACTAGGAGATCAATTAACTAATACCCTCCACCACCTGTAGCCATTTACACCAGTGCAGAATACACGGTGGGTGTAAAATGCCATTTTCTGATTTACTAGTATTTTAAGACTGACTTTAGTCTGGTGTAAATGTATACACAAGGTGCAGGGCAATGGTGATCTTACCAGGGCACTAGACCATGTTGCTATAGGATCTAGCTTGTTCAGTAACAAATTCAGAAAGATGCAAATTCATTTTTAAGTGCACCTGTGATGGGGTGGACCAGGCCCAAAGGCCCCCTGATGGAGGCCTCAGGGTTCTGCCACACCCATCCCAGGGAAGGAGCAGTGGAGCGGTCCTCCAAGCAGGCTAGAGTGGCTTCAGAGGAAGCAGCCAATCAGGGCCCAGGAAGGCCATATAAAAGGAGCTGCAGAGCTGAAGTTAGTTGCTGTTTGGAGTAGAAGAAGAAAGGACTGTAGGCCTGACTGCCTCGAAGAGCGGTGGGCCCATGAATGGTTTGCTAGCAGGGATTGGGGGACCATTAAGGGAGCTCCTGGCTGGTTGCTAGGACTGTGTAGGGACTGAGCCTAGGAAGGGCTGCAGGAAGAGAGTGTCTCCGGGGAGGAAGCCCTGGGCATACAGCTCCCTATCAGGGTTGAACTATTTAAAGACCAGAGCCCAAGGAGGGCTAGAGATAGGCCCTGGTGGACCATAATCCCCAGAAGGGATTTGTGCTGGTTAACAAGCAGATAGTGTGACTTGGCCGGAGCGCTGTGTCACTGACAAACCTATCTGAGAACCACCAGAAGGCATCACCAGAACTAAAGAATGCAGACCTGCCCAACCAGAAGGGGGCACTCATGAGAGGGGTGTGCCAACCCCATTACAGCACCTCAGAATGTATGTGACCATGCAGGATACATTTTAACTACAAGAACTAAATGATACAATTATAAACAGCAGCATATATAATAAAGAAAAGCAGATCAATATGATTGATTTACTTATAACAAAAATAAAGTCATGAGAGAAGTTTACTGATAGGAAATAACTTCCTTCTAATGCACACAGTCAAGGACTAATTGTTTTAAACAGAGGTGTCAGCAGGGTGACATCAGCTGATATGATGGAATCTTCCCTAGTGAAGGGCAGTTTTTGTACCACCCTAATTACATAGGTTTGAAACTGTTACAATCAAAGTGCTACAACCCTCTAGCGCTGATGCAGTTAAACTGGTACAAAGGTGCTTACAAATGTATGGGATAAGCTATATCTGTGTAAGGCACCTTTATATGGGCATAACTGTTTTCAGAATAAAGGCTGTACTGAATTAACTATTTTGGTAAAAAAGCACACCCTCAACCAAAACTTTTAAATCAGTGCACAAACTGCATGTGGGCCAGGCCTTAGGAGCATCAAGCTTTGAAAAAAAAAAATCTGATAAAGAGAAGACCCCTTCCCCACCCCAACCCCAGCTGTGCTTTACTCCAGGTTAATTGGTGGAGTGGTATAAAGGGATCCTGAAAACCCTGATTCCAGCCAGGGAAGGATTGCCTTAGCACAGGAAATGCAGAGCACAGGCATACAGTTGCCTTCTAAGGGCCCCCTTTCAAGTCCTGCTCTGGTCCCAAGAACTGTAGAGCAGCCTTGGGGTGGGGAGGCGGAGATGTGGTTTAACACAACCTTAGGCCTTCCTCTCCCTGGGTTGTGAGTTAGTGGAGCAGTATGGAATTGTGCCCTAATCCTGCACCTACACAGAACCCCATTCACTTCAGTAGGACAGTGGCTCCAAATGGGCCCACATGGAGCTGCTTGTAGGGATGAGGCATTGGAAATGAAAAATGTCTCCTTTTTGATTGCCCTCCAATTCAGACACATGTCAGCAGCTGGTATGGAATCAGGCCCCACTCCTGCAAGTTACAACACTGAATTCAGGGAGATTCTACACAGATGTAGGAGTCTACACACATGAAGCCCCATGGACATCAGTTTTATAACGTGCAGGATTGGGACCATAGATTGTTTAGGGAAAATAACTCACGTATATAAATATATAAAAATAAAACCGTAAGCAAGCAGATACATGTATAGAAATTCATGTACACCTCTACCTCGATATAACGCTGTCCTTGGGAGCCAAAAAATCTTACCGCGTTATAGGTGAAACCGCATTATATCGAACTTGCTTTGATCCACCGGAGTTCGAAGCCCTCCCCCCCCCCGGAGTACTGCTTTACCGCGTTATATCTGAATTCGTGTTATATCGGGTCGCGTTATATCAGGGAAGAGGGGTACTTTGAAAGCTAGTGGGAGGAGGGGAGCAAATCTTGGTCAAATTCGGGACTGGATTACCTAGATACTGTCATTTTAAAACCATTGCCCATTTTAGCTGAGGGATGTGTTCCCCAGTTAGGTTCATTTCTAGTCATACCTTCTACTAAGAACCAGAGATCATTTTAGATGCTCACTCCTCTGGAAGGTAGCTGGTCTTCTCTGTCAGCAGTATACATCATTGTTTGCAATACACTCCCATTTCACAAGGTCACAAGATGTTATGGATATTGCCAGCAAAGTTGTGCTTTATAAGCAAAATTCATCTGATGTGTTTAGGGACATTTTATAAATTAGGTTCTTGTCTCCCCATTCAACAGGAGAGAATACCTCTGTATAAGCAAACTAGATTCCAAAGGGCGATTACACATGTGATATATAACAGGAACTACCCAATTTTCATGGAGATGCTCTCCACTGCTGTTAAATTTCTGGCTTCTGAGTCCTAATAGATCAGGATATGTTATGCTTATGGATCACAGCTGTACAGCACAGTACATGTCTCCCTCCTGCACTGAAAGACCTCATCTGACAGTCCTTTGGGGTCATTCAGTTAAAGAAACACTACCCAATAAATCCAGCACTGCAAATCTGAAGGAAACCTTAAATCAAATATTGCAGATGGAGATGGTCCTATGGAGACACATTTGGCTGTGGTGCCCTCTTGGAAGTCATAACAGTGGGGCTGACAGGGGCAGCAATAAATTAAGTTTCTCTTTTTAAAAGAAAATAGAGAATGGAAGGGAGTCAGGAAGAATGGTGGGAGCTTCATGGGCGAGGGAGGGGCATGTGGTGAGATGAGAAGAAATGAAGTGCTGTCTGCTAATTGATCCTCACTCCTCCTCTAAAGATACAGTTAGACTTGCCCTTCCTGTAGATAAATGGCTTCTGTCTGGTAGCTTTGGTGAAGATTTTGACCCCTTAAGGAGGCTATAGTCTGAAGTGAAAAGACTTCTGAATTCTAAATGTTTGTTATAACAAAAAAATCTGAATGCTAGAACTAAAATTGATTTTAAAAGGGTTAATTTGTGTGAGCTGCAGACAAGAATTACTCAATAGCCAAGTTAAGGAAGCTGTAGTTTGTTTGTTTTTTTAATCTAGGATGCTTTGTGCTAACAGCTGTGTCTTATCTCCACCCTCCCTGTTGTGGGAGGCACTATAGAGCTAATTCATGCAGGACTTCATCCAACCAGTAGCTATGTTGTTTGAGAGTGTTACAGGCCACCATGGTAGCAGAGTGTTGCAAAGTATAACCAGTAGCAGATCTAATCAGGAAGAAGGAGTGCAACATTTTCCTACTGCACGGTCTCTTTTTATTTCAGTTTTTGAGTAGCAGTAAAGAATGTGGCTTGCATCCCATCTCTATGTAAAGGCAAAGAGTCTTTAAATGTAGTTTTAAGACACATTGTATCGCTTTCTAAAGTCACACACTTCAAGACAAAAAACGTTATATGGTAAATTTATGTCTTGAAAAACCATCTGACATCAGAGCTTCAGGAAAACAAACTGGCTCTTGTAAGTCAGGGAAGTAATACCAAGAGGCATTAGAAAACTTGGCTAACCCATTGGATTGCAAGTGCTTAATGCACATGCATTACAACTTTTTTTCTAATGTCCCTTGAGAAAGAGGGATTTCCCTTAATTATAAGCTTTGCATTCTGGCTTTTTCTATTGGCAGCTCCTAAAAAGCATGATTTTCCCTTTTCCTATCACAGCTGAAACACACTGCTTCTTTCCCTTTATTCACTTCAGGGCTGCGGTCACATGGCTCTATCCAAGTTTAAGGGCTTTTTTGTCTTGTTTTAAAGACTTCTTATGAGTTATCTCTCTGAATCTAATTCAGATAAATGTTCAAACCAAGCAAACTCAAAAGAAGAGGGAAAAAATAATAGATTTTCCCAACATCCCCTGGGACCACCTGGTGGGCTCCTTAAAAGAGCGAAGGAGGCACATGCCTGAAAGTTGTGGGGAGGTCCTTCCAAGCTGCCAAAACTTCAGCACAGCTAGTGTCTGTTGCAGGTAAGAAAAATTATCTCAAATTTCACTTCTCTTGTTTTTATTGTATGGCTTGCTTTTTAGTTCAGCATGTGCACTTTCTACCAGAACTGTTGGAAGTAATAACACTTCTCTTGTGTATCACTTTCTGCCTCTGAGAGGTTTTACAAACATCAACTAATTAATCCCCCAGCGTGCCTGGGGATAGTCAAGTATTATCAGCCCCACTTTTTAAAAAGGGAAGCTTTGACTCTTCATGGCTTTGTTCCCTGTGTCTATGGTAACAGCTGGGGATAGAACTCAGGTCTTCCTGGCAACCAGTCCTGTACTCAGGTTACTATGTCATGCTTCTACCCATAGTTTCTTACTTTCTTCTATTTATCAAACCTTTATTATATTTTTCATTTGAGAGAGGTGTGTGTGAATGAAAAGGAGAAAACAAAATAGAACCACTGTCTTTCCACCCACTCACAACTCAGCAAATATGTTTAGTTTCCTTTACACACTCAGGGAAAATGGTTTTATAATGCTGACATGACAGTGGGGGGAAGAAATTCTGGCTTTTTTTTTTTTTTTTTTTTTTTTTTTTTTTTTTNTCAGATATTTTTGAGGTAGAAAGTAGGGAAATAGTCTTTATTATAAAAACAGTTTTAAAACATTCTACAGTCTGAATCAGAGAGTTGAAATCTGGCATGGAAGTAGCTTTTTGGAATGTGGTTTTCTTCTAAATTCAGTGTGCAGTTAAGGCAGTCAGTGGTGCAGGGGAGTCTGAGGTTGCTCCAGCAGCATCTTGAAAGTGACCTGAAGTTGGCATGAGCAGAGAGAAGCTCTCTTTGCATGTCTTGGCCTCAGTGTAAGGGTTGAGGGGGGGTCCTCTTGTGAACCTCTAAGGTTTGCAGAAGGATCAGGAGATGAGCTGACTACATTGAGGAAGGAGGTTCTTGGGAAGCTATTGATAGTGAGAATGGACATCAGTGGAAAACATTTGTGCCTTTATGTCCTGGGATCATAGAAGTTTTAATAGCACCAAACTCATAGAATCATAGACTTTAAGGTCAGAAGGGACCATTATGATCATCTAGTCTGACCTCCTGCGCAATGCAGGCCACAGAATCTCACCCATCCACTCCTGTATCAAACCTGTGTCTGAGCCATTGAAGTCATTGAAGTCCTTTAAATCATGGTTTAAAGACTTCAAGGTGCAGAGAATCTTCCAGCAAGTGACCCGTGCCCCACGCTGCAGAGGAAGGCGAAACCCCCCCAGGGCTTCTGCCAAGCTGCCCTGGAGGAAAATTCCTTCCCGACCCCAAATATGGTGATCAGCTAAACCCTGAGCATGTGGGCAAGACTCACCAGCCAGACACCCAGGAAAGAACTTGGTTCATGTGGAAAAAACCCCGTATGTAGGGTTTAGAGTTTTCCATGCAAACCCACTTTCAATTTCAATGGCTCTTCCATTTGGGCCCTTGGTCTTCATCCCCCTAAACTTCTGTAGCTGCAGACCTGCTTAAGAACGCAGGAGGTTCTTGCTTTTTGATAACAAGTCAGCGATTGAGGTTGCTGTTGTTTTTTGGCACTTGTAAGCTTGCTCTGTGGGCTTGGATCTCTGAAAGCAGGTGATCTATAGCTCCTAATTCTCTCAAGATAGAGGCTGATTTCTGTACAACCGCACCTAAGGACCTACGAATGTACTCAAATGGCCAGCCTGGGCTGCCACATCTTTGCCACTGTTGTTATTTGAGCTAGCTACAACAAAGCTAGCTCAGGTATGTCGAATTGCAGAGTAGACTTACTCTTAGGAGGCCTGCAAATGTGTGGGGCAAGGCATTTCAGGGGTGACTAGCAAAATAATTTCACGCTCTGGAATTTCACTTTCCGGGGGGTGGAGGAGAAGAAATTCCATTAAAAATGTTGAGTGTCTGAAGGTTGCACATTTAAGTGTACTAAATACCAGGAATGAAAAAGTTATAGTTACATATTTACTCGTTTCATTTGAGAAACAGAAACTACATCGGTAGGTAGAAGTGGCTTCAAATTATATTGTACCAGTAGAGAACTATAATTATTATTTGTATGTCAATAATCTTTAGAGGCCTCAATGAGGAGTGAGGCCCCAGGGTACTGGGCTCTGTACAATCATATAGAATGTCATTGTCCCTGTCCCAAACCCTGTAAGACCCCAATCCTGCAAGCGGGGCTGGCCATTCTCCCAGCAGGACTGAGACCTTATGCACAGTACATACCTTTACTCATATGAGCAGCTTTGCTCGTGTGTCTGGTTAAAATGCAAGAAGTGAGAGTAACAAAACAGGGGGAGGGTGCAGAAAGATGAGGGTAATAGTAATAAGATTATGCAGTTATTTATGGACCAGCAATGTGCAGAGCCTGAGTCTATGAAATAATTAGCTTTCTTTATTGTTTAGTTAAGCCTTTGCTTGTTCCAATTGTTTTTACATCGCTGCATATTTCTATTTTAAAATAACTTTGTCAGTGAGAAAATATAGTAAAAATCTTAAGCACAATTATCAATAAACAGAAATCAGATATTGGGCTTATCAAGGGGCACAGCTGGCCCTTGTCACTTTAAATATATATCCTTTAAGGATAATATCCACTTATCCTCCCCTGCTAGAGGAGCAGTGAGGAACTCAAAGAAGAATATTCAGAAGAACTCAGCACCCCGTGTGTGGCTACTTGTTTTGGTGCCTAAAGGGGAGATGAGGTCTCTTGAAACTTTCGCTATCAGTCAAGAAGTGAGAAGATGACTGAGCAAATAGTAGCCAGAGAGTCTGAACAAAGGAGCTTCTGGTGGGACCTCCATGTGGTGTCTGTAGCTATTTAAGTGCTATGGTTATGGCTTCTGTGTACTGCAAGTCTCTAGCAGTCTTTTGTCTGCAGGGGCAGGGCTGTTTTGTGGGGCAGGGCTTGAGTGGCATGTACTGTAGAGGGGGGGGGGCGGCGTTGTGCTCTCTTTGGAAACTTGATTTTTATTCTTTCTTGTTTGGTTTGTTTAATCTCAAAATAGGTCATTCAGATGAAAAGTATACGGTTGTTCATTATCCATGGGGGAAAACCTAACCCTTCAGGCTGCAACTAAGGTATGCCAGAAACTTCAGGGAATTAATGGAGCAGCTGCGTCCTGAATAGGAACTTTGTGTGTGTCACAAAGTGACAGTAAAGGGGGATTGGAAGAACTTTCTGCGTCTGGGATCAGTTTTGTGTAGGTTTATTATGATAGTATAAAACATCACAGCTCTACATAAGAGAAATGAATGTTGTGAAGTGTAATTGAACAATTCAGTTAACATCCGTGTGCTCTGCTTGGAAGTCAATTAGCTCATTGTACTGACATACAGGGATGAACCAGAGACATCAGAGACTGGTGTCTGTCAGGTTTCATTTTTGTAAGCTCTTAGAAGATACCCAGCTTCTATCTTTTACCTACAGAAGGGGGGTGAATTTCAAATACACTGTAAAACATTATTTGTACTTCAGACCCAAGAAGCTTGAAAAGGTCATACTAATCAACTCTGACACCAGTTAGACAGGCTGGGTGGCTCAGTTGATTTACATTATATAGCCTTTACTGTTTTATGTTCAAACATGGCTGCATTTCTAGATTGTACAAGTGTATTTTGAAGAGCTGTGTTTCCAATCGACTGTCTAATCAACATCTCCCTGGCTCTGTAGTCTGAAGATAGTCTTGGATAAAAGGGTTCTAGTGAGGATGTTTTTTCTAGCACAGACAATAACAAATTAGTTCACATTACAGAAACCATTTGAAACAAGCTTTTTTTTTTTTAAAGTGCCACTTTAGTCCATGTTTTTATACCAACCTAGATAGTTTCTTTTTAATTCTTATAGTGAAATGTAAATCTCATGATCCACAGTACACTAAATGCCAAACTAAAATCCCTTGCCTACAGTAATTTATAACCCAAGGCAAATGAATATCAGTCTGCAGAGTACTACACAGTAGAAATCCAAAACCAGACTCTGCACAATGGTATTCTTCTCAGAATGCACAAATGGTCACTAATCGTGAGAAATCTGTTTTCCAAGCAAATGGGGAGGAATCATGAAATCTGCTTAATTACAGCTTCTCATGTCTAATTAGACATTTAGCGCATAAGGCCTCTTTCATAAAGGTTCTGTTTTTCATTTAAACTAGCATAAATGTATGAGCTTATTTTTAGTAAACATTTAAATTATGGATTCATGAAATGGTTGTCAAATCTTGAATGCTAATATGTAAACAATTCATTGGCTACCTAGCTATTTCCATTAATACGATGGGATTTATTGTTGCCATATCCTGACTGGGGATGAATCTGACGGATTTAAGCTTTATTTAGCAAATCCCTCTCCATTCAGAATCTAAAGCTCCTTGTACTTGGCAGTCAGTGTCCAGAAGGTACCTTGTCTATCAAGCCATATGGGGAGAACCACTGGGAGCAAATAGCATAGGAGGAGCCAGGCATGCACGAGCTACAACAGGGGCCTGTCACGTGTACCTAAAGCATGACTTTATTTTCAGATATGAGTAATGTGTTTGTATGACTCATTTTCTTTTTTTCCAGTCAGTTGAGCTTAGGCTGCTTATATATAAGCTGCAAAAGCATTTCCTTAAGGGTCCAAATGAAAATTCAAGCACTTCTGCTATCCAAATACACCTCTACCCAGATATAACACTGTCCTCGGGAGCCAAAAAATCTTACCGCGTTATAGGTGAAACCGCGTTATATCGAACTTGCTTTGATCCGCCGGAGTGCGCAGCCCCCCCCCCCCCCGGAGCACTGCTTTACCGTGTTATATCTGAATTTGTGTTGTATCGGGTCACGTTATATCGGGGGAGAGGTGTATCGGTAAATACAGTTTTAAAATATTGTGAAATCCTGACTTGACAATAATTACAGCTAAGCTACTTTAAAAGAGTAGCATGCTGGCAGGGCATACTCTGTGCAGGATCTTTGGGTCCGGTCCATCAGAGACCGGATTTATTAACTTTATGGGCATTTCGGAAGGAGGCGCGTGGATGGAGTTGTTAATGGACTTCCTTGTTTAAGGTGTTAATTTGGGGCAATCTGATGAATGAGTTACAGTTTAAAATTTTGGTATGAATTATTGTCTTAGGTTTTGTAGAGCACCCTGAGTGTAGGAGGATGTTTAGCTAATCTGTCTAATGCATGGATTTTAATAGTATTTATTTTAAAAAAAAATTGTAAAAGAGCAGATTAAAATGTAAGAACTTGCTTATAGCTATTTCACACAGATGGGCACTCTTTCAGTGTCGTGTACTGCATGTTAGGTCCTGATCCTGTGAGATGCTGAACATCTGTAACTATAAGTAGAGTCAACATGAATTGCAGGTGCTTGGTACCTCTTGGGGTCTGTCCCTAGCCATTTATGTTACGAAGGTTTGGCACTGATTGTCCTTGGTGTTGAAAAAACCATATAATAATATTTCGCTCTTATATAGTGCTTTTCATCCATAGTTTTTAAAGCTCTTTATAAAGGTCAGTGTGATTATCCCCATTTTGCAGGTGAGGAAACTGAGGCACAGAGAAGGGAAGTAAGCAAAGCAGTAATAGAGCCAGGAACTGCCCCAAGGTCCCCTGAGTCGCTATCCACTAGGCTACACTGTCTCCTCTGTAAACTAATATTGGCATTGCATGCTGCTAAAATAACTGATGCTGTCACCTTCCAGTGCCCTCCTTAAACTAATGTAATAAATGCCAAAGTAATATGGAAACCACTATAACTTTCAGAAATAAAACTCTGACAAATTCTCCCAGGCTGCTTCTACAACCCTACAGACAGTAAATATAATTTATTGGCCTATTATCCAGCATGGGAGACAGGTTTGCAGTAAAAGTCATGCCTGTTTTTACTTGTTTTAGAAATATTGATAGGAATATAAATCCTGCAAAATAAGGCACCATGTGTTTTAGAGAGAGAGCAACAGGATATATATTGTAGGACTGAATTTTCCAAATTGGAAATGTAGTCACACAACACTGAATGCGTGCAACAGCACTTGTGCTAAATGGTGCTAGTTTATTTCAAAGGTGTAATTATTTCAAAGGTTAAGAATTTAACAGGGTGGCTCTGCAGACAGGTTTAACATTTTCTGTCCTGTTAAACTAAGTGGGACATGCATCCCTGATTGTAACTCCCCTGAACACAGTCGAGTTGTACGGAAGCTATAACAGGGATGACCCACTGATTTTAAACTAGATCGGTTTAATTTTTTTGCAGTCTGTATAGTGCCTGGAGAGTTAAATTGCATATTTTATAAATAAATGCACATACCTTTTTAGTGCTTACTGAAGTGCTCAGATATTTATACAGACAACTGTGTAGATGTTAGTGTGTGTGTGTGTAAATCAAGATAAATGAAGGTAGGTAAATAATAGATGATTTGGTATGCTGTGTTGGTTGCACACAGCATAAGTGAATTAATGAACTACTGGCACTTTCTGAACCCTTTCGGAAAAATACAGGTACTCTCTGATGATAAGGTACCCATGGGTAATTTTACTTATGATAATGAGCTCTGATAGAAAATACACCTGGCATAATGGGCTGGCCTGTCCAGAGGAAAGGTGTTAGGTCACATATGCTGCATACACAGCAAACTGATGTAACCAGATGAAAGGCCATGAATGCTGGATGCAGTGAGCTGACCTGTCTTAGGAAAGGCCGCATAGGTTGCAGGCACAGTGGTTCAACCTATTTAGGGGAAAGGCTGCCGAGGCTAACCTTCTAGCAGCCCTTTTTTTGAATGCTCTCCTCACCTGCTGAAATACCTCCAAAGCCCGTAAAAGTGTTATCTAAGTATGTCCTAGCTGTACAGGTACACCACCTTGGAATGGACATGGATAAAGAACCGCTATCAAACCACATGCAAGGCTATTCTTACCTGCTCACGTGGTGTATTACCCGTGGCTTTTTTTTTTTTAAGAACACTTAGTTGTAGCATTAGTCTTCCAAGTTCAAGGACAATCTTTGACATTTCCTTCTCCCCCTTCCTCATATTTAACTGGCTGCCTCAATGGCATCTTAATTGCTTTGCCCATTTTAATTATTATATAGAACCAAAAAACGTGAGTACATTAAATAAAGGAGCCAGGGTAACTTTAGACAGCACTGAACTCCTGTAGCATTTCCAAAGGCAGTTGCAGCAGAAGCTAGGCTACAGATATTGTAAGAAATGAGATGCAGGAGCCATAAGCTCTTCAGGGCGGGGATGGTGTCTTTGTATGGCCCTGTACAGTGTCTAGTGAAATGGGGTCTCAACTCTGCTTGGGGTCTTTGGATGCTGGTGCAGTATAAGTTCAGTATTATTTAATATGCACGTTATGATGTTTGTTTATTTGTGAAGCTTTCATAAAACGCAGTGCTCAATAGTTCCCAATGATCAGTGCTGTAGTATAATCCTATGATACACTGGGTTATGATCAGAATGTCTTTGTATGGGAGTCTAAAGCTCACAACATCCGAAAAGATTTTGCTTACTCTACCCCTCTCAATTTGTTCATTTAAAGCATGTCTACTCTGCAATAAAAGATCCATCGCATGGTTGGGGCTGGCCTGGGTCAGCTGCCTCAGCTTCACAGGGCTCAGGATGCGGGGGCTAAAATTGTGGTGTAGACATTTGAGATCAGGTTGGAGCCTGGACTTTGAGACCTAGTGAGGGGTTTGTGTCTCAGAACCCAGCTCCAGCCTAAGCCCGAACCCAAACGGCTACACTGCAGTTTTTAGCCCCACAGCCCAAGTCAATTGACCCAGGCTTTGAGACTTGGTGTTGCAGGTTTTTTACTGCGGTGTAGACGTACCATTTCTATGCCTCTGAAAGACTAACTTCAACGTGGGTGTTTCTGCAGCCACGTGTGTTGCCGGTAACCACGGGTGTGTACTCCATAAGGTGATAAATGATGATTGTAGTGCTGCAGTGATGGGTAAAGTACACATAATCTGTTCATCCCAAAAAGCACTTGTGATGCTCTTAAATGCCCATATCTTTCTAGTAGAATCATAGGTTTATAAAAGCAGCTATGCCTTTAAACTGAAAAAAGAATAAAATGGGCACATTTAACAGGGGGCAAGAGAATGACAAGTGCAGTGTGACATTTTTACCAGAACCTAAAACATAAATGGATTTTCAAAAGCTGGCCAGACTCCTTTCCTTTCCTGAGCCCTTGGTGATGCTACCGTCCGCTTAAGAAGTGTAGTGAATTTGTGTGGATTGTAGGAATTCATATCGAAGGTTAAACAATCAATCTGTTAAGTAATCCCCAACCCTACGTACCTGAAGGATTTCTGACAATGATGTGTGTTGAGTTGGGTCCTAATATGGTGTATAGTGTAGAAGAGTCTAGACTCTTTCCTGTGAAAAGTAAAGACCCATTTCCTCAGCTTTTCTGATTAGGGTCCATTGGTGGGGGAAGTAGGGGTTGTTGACTGAGTTCCTGAAGCTGTGTGGGTGGAAGTGTCTTTCTCCGACATTTCTGTTTTGGAGACTGGTATGAGTAAGATTAGTGCTGCTCAGGCAGGGGCGCTGGAACAATTTGTACAGTTGGGGTGCTGAGAGGTATTGAACCAAACGGTGTAAACCTTGTATCGGATGGAAACCACTTCAAGCCAGAGGGCGTGGTAGCACCCCCAGGTCCAGCCCCTATGGGCTCAAGAATGGGGAAATGGTGCTGCTGCACCTAGCTCCAGCTCCCTCAAAGACTACAGCAACCAGAATCCCCTGTGGAGCAGAGGGTCTGACTTCAGTACAAATTGGTGAGCCCTGTGAAGGTTGGTAGTTTAGTTTAACTGGGGCTCATGTGGACATTTTCTATGCCATCCTCTTTTCTTCCTTTGAAGCACGAGTTCCAACAAACTCAAAACGAAACAGTCAAAATTGCTGAGTCAAGCCAGGCTTTGACACTTGATCATTAACCAGTCAAGTTTATGCAAACACTTTGATAAACTTCATCTGAGTTGGTAACAAAACCTGAAAGTGGGTGAACCTGATGTGAGTTTTGGGTTTGGTTGTGAATGTTTCATACAGCCATAGCGCTGAGTGACTCTCTCTGTTCCTGGGACTGGGCACCCATCATAGAACATCAGGGTTGGAAGGGACCTCAGGAGGTCATCTAGTCCAACCCCCTGCTCAAAACAGGACCAGCACCAACTAAATCATCCCAGCCAGGGCTTTGTCAAGCCTGACCTTAAAAACCTCTAAGGAAGGAGATTCCACCACCTCCCTAGGTAACCCATTCCAGTGCTTCACCACCCTCCTAGTGAAAAAGTTTTCCCTAATATCTAACCTAAACCTCCCCCACTGCAACTTGAGACCATTGCTCCTTCTTCTGTCATCTGGTACCACTGAGAACAGTCTAGATCCATCCTTTTTGGAACCCCCTTTCAGGTAGTTGAAAGCAGCTATCAAATCTTTCTTCTCTTCTGCAGACTAAACAATCCCAGTTCCCTCAGCCTCTCCTCATAAGTCATGTGCTCCAGCCCCCTAATAATTTTTGTTGCCCTCCACTGGACTCTTTCCATTTTTTCCACACCCTTCTTGTAGTGTGGGGCCCAAAACTGGACACAGTACTCCAGATGAGGCCTCACCAATGCCAAATAGAGGGGAATAATCACTTCCCTCGATCTGCTGGCAGTGCTCCTACTTATACAGCCCAAAATGCCGTTAGCCTTCTTGGTAACAAGGGCACACTGTTGACTCATATCCAGCTTCTCGTCCACTGTAACCCCTAGGTCCTTTTCTGCAGAACTGATGCCTAGCCATTCGGTCCCTAGTCTGTAGCAGTGCATGGGATTCTTCTGTCCTAAGTGCAGGACTCTGCACTTGTCCTTGTTGAACCTCATCAGATTTCTTTTGGCCCAATCCTCGAATTTGTCTAGGTCCCTCTGTATCCTATCCCTACCCTCCAGCATCTACCACTCCTCCCAGTTTAGTGTCATCTGCAAACTTGCTTAGGGTGCAATCCATGCCATCCTCCAGATCATTAATGAAGATATTGAACAAAATCGGCCCCAGGACCGACCCTTGGGGCACTCCGCTTGATACCGGCTGCCAACTAGACATGGAGCCATTGATCACTACCCGTTGAGCCCGATGATCTAGCCAGCTTTCTATCCACCTTATAGTCCATTCATCCAGCCCATACTTCTTTAACTTGCTGGCAAGAATACTGTGGGAGAGTGTATCAAAAGCTTTGCTAAAGTCAAGGAATAACACGTCCACTGCTTTCCCCTCATCCACAGAGCCAGCTATTTCATCATAGAAGGCAATTAGGTTAGTCAGGCATGACTTGCCCTTGGTGAATCCATGCTGACTGTTCCTGATCACTTTCCTCTCCTCTAAGTGCTTCAAAATTGATTCCTTGAGTACCTGCTCCATGATTTTTCCAGGGACTGAGGTGAGGCTGACTGGCCTGTAGTTCTCCGGATCCTCCTCCTTTTTCTCTCTCTTATTGACAAGTTTATTCTCTCCACATTTTGTATTTACTCTTTGTAATATTCTTTAAATGTAGCAGGATTCCTGGAGAAAGTTTTAGAAAATGGAGGTTTTAGGTTTATTCCAGGTTGAGTTTGTTGGCCAATCAATTCTTTAGGCCAAGAGGTGAGAGATTAAAGATTTCTGGGCTTTTACAGAAAACTTGAATTTTGATTTTAGTTTTAAAAAAGAATGGATTTAATTTAAATTAGGTAGAGGTGAGTGGCGGGATGGCCTTCCGGTTGGGACATTGGGCTGGGTTCAATACTTTGTCTTTGCCACAAATTTTCTGTATGACTTTGGGCATACAGGAAATTGACCAAAATTGAACCAAACTGTGAACCGGGTATGTAATGGAAACCACTTCAAGCCAGAGGGTGTGGTAACACGGCCAGCACCCCTAGTTGCAGCACCTGTATGCTCAGGAATGGGGAAATTAAATGACATTGGGCAGTCATTTAATCTTTCTGTTTCTCAGTTTCCTATCAATAAAATAGGGATAATATTTCCTTTCTCCTCACCCATCCGTCTGTCTCGACTACTTAGATTGTAAGCTTGTGGGGTATACAAATAACTGTGCCACTCCTCTTCCCTTTAGGTCAGTGTTTCCACACTGCTCAGTGGATCACTTGCTGGTAATCTGCAGGTGCTAACTCCTTATCTCCATCTGCTACACGGCATTCATAGACAGCTAAATATATTTTACATGCTTTCCTAATATTACTTGAGTTGTGCTGTAGTTGCTGCAGGGTTGTCATTTGTTTAATGGAAGGGGAATGTTCTCCCTACTAAAGTGTGGTCCACGCTATGGAAAACTTTTGGGAGCCGCCTCTTTAGATTCCTGTCTAGGGGTTGGGAGGGCAGCCTTTCTGTCGGTAAAAGTCAAGGAAATCGTCACAAGCTGAGGCAAGTGGAGAGAGGCCCCAACGCAGGCCATTCAGGTATGCATATAAGAACTTGGAAGATCTTGTCTGTGTTTAAACTTTTTTTCTTCTGCCTGATTGTTTTTCATGTATTGTTTTCTCCTTTTATAATAATCCCCGTGTTCATTAAATACCAATGCCCCACCTCGTTGGTGAAATTCTAAAAGAGCAGCACAGAACACGTGCACCTACTGGGGCTTCACTGTATCGGGCAGATGGCATGGCCGAGGGGTATCTTGGAGTTGGTCAGGCATGCTGAGACTCCCTCTCCCAATCCATCCCTTATTTAAACAACTTTTGGCATTTACAGTCACTGTCCTCTCTTAACCTAAGACACTTAACTAAATAAACTGACCAAGACTAAGGCCCAGGTTCTGTCCCAAAGACCTTGATTCTGTAACATGCTGCCTGTGGGCTGACCTCTGCACCAGAGCAGATTAATTTATGCAGCATTGGGCCAGAATTTTGCCTATCAGTGGAAGGAAATGGCAAGTAGTAATGCTCCAAATGAAGGCGTGAGAGATTTCTCCCTTTTCCTGCAGTTGTGGAAATGGCATATTTGGCACAAAGTGTGGGGGAATTGGAAGCATTTTCTTATTAGCAAAGATTCCTTTTCTGTGTCAGATACACCTCATTAGGTGTGTCAAGAATATAACCTGTATAGTTCCAGTAACAGATAACTGCTCTAAAAGTGTTAAATCTTTCAATCATCTTTGTGTGTGCCTTTTTTTGTTTGTTTTTTTGTTAAGGTTAAATTCTCTCCTGACCCATCTGACTTGGTTTAAAATTGCATAGCAGAAAACTACTACGGAGACATTAAAAAAATGCACACCATGACCAGAGAAAACCTGAGATAAGGATTGACTCAGATACTGGAGTGATGGGTCCCATAGAGAATCCAGAGGTAGCTATAAATGGCAGAGAAATTCATGAGCGGTAGCAGTTTGCTTCTCTAAGAGAGAACGCTTTCTCAGCTTACAGTATCAGACTCAAGTGGAATCCTATAGAAAGATGATTTCAACATGCTTGGCAGGAAAAAAAAAAACTTGTTTGAGCATTTCACACACAATACTATAATTAAGAGATGACTCTGATAACTGCTGAAGCTAATACAGGTTGTGCTTCTGTTTTTAGGGGTTGTGCATGCTGAATGGCTGCAATCTGCTATCCGTAGCTTTGTTTTTTCCCTCCCCCGACCTCACCCCTGAAATTCTCATGCATTTCCAGCCTGATCTGAGAGCCCCACTCCCTTGTGTGTGTCTTTTGTTTCCTCTTTTTAATGGCAATTCCCTGCCCTTTGGCTCTGATGCTCTTCATGCGAAATTAATTCCAAGGCTGTCTTGAAGGCGGGCTGGATGAAATTTCTTCTGCATCATCCTTTTGGGATAATTGTTTATGATGTGACGTCAGTCCAATTGATTTTCTCTTGAATGGCTGAGAGAGAAGAGGGAGCAGCAGACACTAATGTGAAGCAAAGCTACAGCCTCTGTTTCAGAGAGATACAGAAACTGACATTCTGAATGCACTGATATTATTAGAATGTAATTGCACTGAATGGAGGGAGACGTACAATGCTAGTAAAATCTGATTATTTATTCAGACTTGATTTTTTTTGTTTTGTTTTTTGCACTCCTGCTTATGTGCACATTTCACGGCAGAGCCCTCTCTTAATCTGACAGTGGCTGATAATTAATCTTGTTCACCCAGCTGCTGCAATAGGATTATAAAGAGGGGAAGTGCGTCACAAGGTACGAAAAGGGGTTATGCGTTTGGTGAAAGTGGGGGGAAAAATGGGAAATGGGTTCTTGTGTTCTCGAGGCGTATTGTGTCAGGAGATGCAAGCAAGCTACCATGTGACGAGGTACAGAGCAGGAGGGATTGGCTGAGACGCTGGCAGGCGTGTGAGCCAAGCCAGCTCTCTTTCTCTCCCTTTCTCTTTCAGCATCCTTCTGTGATACTGTAGGTGATATGGATACAGCAGCATCCATGGCCTGTTTTTTGCCTTAGCATTCTTTTTCATTTTGCTCTGGCTGATGTACAAATCAGGGATCTAAAGCATTTATTTTAAGGACTTACATTAAGCATCTGGTAACTGGAATCAAATTTTCCTGTATTTTTTCAGGCTCCTTGGAAATTGAGGAATGCAATTCTGCCACCATGATGGAAGGTAGGTTATTTTCTGAGTATGTCTTGCAGTATTCCTAGAGTTTTAAACACAGTAATGGAGGGGGCAGGAAAATGTGCTGTGTGTGTGAAGGAATTGTATATGTTTCTCCTAAAAACCGTCTGGAAGCTTTTTCAGAACTGTTATGTTGCAAATGATGATATAATATGCAGCATGTTTAGATTATTGCAGTCAAATCCTCAGTACTGTGTGTGGTGGTCAAGATGTGCACATTTCTATTTAACCTGATCCTCTCAGGGTGATAAAACAGAAGCATTCACAATGGTTCATAGTAGTGTAGAAATGTCCTGATCACAAAATAAATGTGAATATGGGGTATTTTGCATTAAGCTCTTTTGATTAAGTGTTAATTGATCACTTACATGGAAATTCACTTTCTGAATTTGACATTGGCACAAGGCTGGTCATTGAAAATGTTGCCCAGGCCAGATTCTGTAGGTTTTCTTTAAAATTTATCGGAATAGGATTTTGTTTGCCCACAATCTAGTTGTAAGGGTATGCAGCTGAATTGTTTGAGGGGGACCAAATGCATTTGAACCCAAGGTGATATTTGCCATGAAGTGTTTCTAGCTTGAAGATGCAGGCTTTTTAAAATGTTTAAAATTATTTTTTATTTATGTATTTGAGACTTGGAAAGAAATGAAAGGGCTGCAAAGGAAATGTGGCCTGCTGGGGGACATAAGATACTTATAGGAATGTCGTAAGAATGCAAATCTGGGCTATATGGCAAAAGCCTCCTGTTTCTTGAACATATTTCAACCTGTCGTTTTTTACTCAACCATATATAAAGCTGTTTTTATGCTTTTATTGAGCAAGATACTAGGAAAAGGAACTATAAAACAATAAAGTAGATACTTCATGGTCGTTAAAATCAGATTCTTCTTAATCATTTTACAGTCCCTTGGATAAAGATAGGAAGGGACCACCTCCGATACAGTAATTGATCAGGACATATATCGGCAACTGTATTGAGACTGCAGTTCTTCTGGTTTTCACACGATACAATGGTGTAAAAATACTGGCCTCTCTAAGGATGACAGGCAGGATTTTGAATCTAGAATAGGTTTAACTATAAAGATTACAATCTGCTGTGGTACTCATTATCAACTATGAAAATAGTTATGTAGTTATCCTGCATATTGAACAAAGATCTTGAGGATTGATTTTTAAATATTTACTTTGAAATTTACAGAAATTGGATCCTATAGTGCATATTGATTTGCACATAATAATTATTTTGTTCCATAACTTTTTTGGGGGGTATTTAGCTATTAAAAGAATTAAGGCTATTGCTGTCTGATTCTTTAACTTTAAAATATAGATATAAACTAGTATCAGGTATAATTTTCAAAAACAGTCTTTAATGGGCTGAGGGTCAAATCCTTTCCATTACCTCTAATTCATCTATGGGTCATTGGGTTTTTTGTTTGTGTTTTTGCAGGGGGAGTGTGTGTGTTTGGTAGCGAGACACTTAGGCTGTTGCAGAATTGAAAAAAACATGTAAATTTAGATAATTTGCTGCTTACAACATATGTATTTCACAAAAGTGTGGCTTAATTTCAAGAAGAATTCATAGGAATAAATAGAAGTTGTTCAGTTTTACTACTTTCCTTGTACTGTTTAGCAAATCTTGTGATTGTCTTTTCCCCCTGGCTATTTGTCTAGTGAATTATATGGTTAAAGTGTGTTCTCTGGAGATGATACACTAATGTAACCCTTTGATTCCCCTTGCAGTGTAGTCCACTGTGTCACCACAGACTGTCAGTTTGGTCCATTCTGATAAGCTTATCAAAGTGCTGCCTAAACTAAAGTGAGGAATTAAACGAAGGCCTGTATTGAGCTTTATGGACAGCATTAGTATGGATTTAAAAGATGCATCCTACACAGGTTGCTTACCTTGTGCCTTACAGAAAAAAGAGAAATGAAACTGTAAATATTAAGGGCCTCTTGTTGACTCTATTGAGAGAAGAAAACAACATTTTTATAAAACATTTCTGCATTTAAAAAAAAAAAGGAATTAAAAATTACAGGTTGGATGTTTGTGACCACTTATGAAATTGCTTACTGTGTTTTTCAATTACCTTAATGCTTCAGGGAGTCTAGAAAGGAAGCAAGACAATAGAATTAGTGGATACAATCATTAACAAGTTTGATTAATTTTTAATAGTTTAAAACAAGAGTTCTGTTTAAGGACTACAACAATACAATCAACATCCTAATTCTGAAGACCATCATTTTGCAAAGACTCATGTCTTGGTACCAGAACATTCTTAAAGTGTCACTGTCCAGCGAAACTTGACCTGAAATTTAGGTTTTATAAAAACAAGCTATTATAAAAACCTACAACCAAGCTGTTTCCTTAAACTACAACTTTTTAAAAGTTCTCTTAAGTCCTCTGCAGTGTTTGCCACCATGACATTGAGATACTGTGCTAGTGTTTGAGAACCTGAAAGACAAGTTAACTAGAAAGAAAAGTGAAATTTACTAAAGTGGGAAAGGGGCGGAGAATGAATGTGGGTCACCTCTAGCTAATAGCCCCTAGATTTAAACATCTGGGAGCCTAATATTCTTGATGGACATTCCTGGGCTCTGTAATGTTTTCCTCTACCAGTAAGGTAGAACCTAATTCTATTGACCTTTTTTGGTACAGTGTCAGACTCCTCTTCTGACTCTTGAGTGGGTGTCTTGCTGGATTTATTTTAAACAGGCAAAAGTTGTATTTATATATTTTTAATCATATTTATTGAATTGTTGCGTGTGTGCCTGACATGTCATAGGGTACATTTGCTATATCTAAAAATACCCAAGGAAAGGCACGTATATTTCACAGTATGCTTAAAAATCATAATGAGCATCTTAAAAAGCAGCCAAAAAAATCCCAACATGGCAGCTGCCTTCAGAGAACAGTGGATTCTGAACATATGCCATAGAATGTCTAGGCTAAAAGAAGTAAATCGGACTGAAGAAGAGCTCTGTGTGGCTCAAAAGCTTGTCTTGCTCACCCACAGAAGTTCCAATAAAAGATATTACCTCACCCACCTTGTGTCTCTAATACCCTGGGACCTACACGGCTACAACAACACTGCATACAGAAGTAAATCAGTCTTGAATTTCACAATAATTAATCATAGGACTGGAAGGGACCTCGAGAGGTCATCTAGTCCAGTCCCCTGCACTCATGGCAGGACTAAGTATTATCTAGACCATCTGTGATAGGTGTTTGTTTAACCTGCTCATAAAAATCTCCAGTGATGGAGATTCCAGAACCTCCTTAGGCAATTTATTCCAGTGCTTAACCACCCTGACAGCTAGGAAGTGCATACTATATTGTTTAACTTGTATATTGCCTTAGTGCCTACTGGAGGCCAACCAGGCACTGTACAAACATGTAGGAAAGGACAGTCCCTTTCTCAAAGAGCATATAATCTCCTGTAGTTTTAAAATGTTGAGAGAAAACACACCTGTAACAGAATTGTATCATGCGACACAACTACACAAATTGTATTCAAATGACTTAAAAACCAGGTATGAAATTCCACCTTCTCAACAGTCTTTGGTATAATGGCTTGTTATAGAGATTTGGATCTTCACACTGAGTTGTCAAGTAACTCTGGGCCTGATCCTGTAACCCTTACTCATATAATCTGATTGGATGGCATAACAGAGGTAAATTGTGTGCTCCCTTTTTTCATAATACAAGAACAAGGGAACATTCAATACAATTGAAAGGCAGTGAATTAAAAACTGATAGAAGGAAATATCTTTATACAAAACATAATTAACCCGTGGAACTCTCTGCCACAAGATATTATTGAAGCTAATAGCTCAGTAGGGTTCCAGAAGGGATTAGGCATTTATATGGACAATGAACACATCCACAGTTACATTAGACTGGATAATTTTTATTTTTTTCTATAAGGGATAGAAAACTTCATTCTTAGGGGCTGGTTTATTCCCTGATCTGCAGGGAGTTAGGGGAAAAACTTCCCCTCTAGACATGTTATTCCATAATTGTCTACTACAGAGTTTCTTGCACCTTCCTGAGGCATCTGGCACTGGCCACTGTCAGAAATAAGATAACTAGAATAGATGGATGGATCCAGTATTGCACGTCCATTGTTCCATTGACTTCAATGTGTTGCAGCACTTGCAGGACCAGACTCTCTTACTGTCATGCTGAATATACAGAATTAGGACTGCAGGTAATTGACAGTGGTTAGTAAAGTCTCCCCTTGGTTACCAAGAGGAGAAGCAAGAATGATGCTTTCACTATATTCGTAGATATTGATACTTTATTGTTCCATACATGAATTCCTCAATACTAGCAATCCTAAGGGCTCTTACATGGAAGTGTTTTGATGTGCGTTTTTTTGTCTTCTGTTTTCTGAGCAAAGCTACTGGTAGGTTTGGGGTGATAATTGATGCAACAAGTTCAGGCCATAGTAGCAAAAGTTACCTGGAAAGATGTAAGGACTGAATCAGTAATGGTGACCAATAGCAGAACAATTGTGTATGCACAAGCAATGGTTCTCACGATTTTGCTTGGCTGATGGTAACTAGTCAAATACTTTGGTTTCACAAATAGGCTGGATAATATTGCTAATAGGAACACTTGTAGTTATGCATAGTAAGATATAAAGGGAATTTTTCTAGTTTGCTAGTGCACGATTGATAGGAGCTGCAGTATCAGTCACTAAAATTTCATAAATACATATTTAATAGTAATGTTATATACTAACAAAACATAGAGTGCTGAATGTAGCCTCAAACAAACTAAAAGATCCTTCACCCCTTGATTATGGGAACGTTTGGAAGTGGATCTATATCCGGAATTTGTTTCATGCTCATTCAAAATAAAAACATTGTTGAAAAACAATTATATCTGTATTTTGGCACCTTACTGTTGATACAGAATATTGTATGTTACCCCCCGGTCTTCTACAAAGATATTAGAGAATCACACTATACTTTTAGGGTTATGCATTCCAAGCAAAATCTTTGTTCCTTGTTAATGTGGCATTGAATCTGTGCGACCTCTCTAAACTACTGTTGGGTTTTTGTAGATGTACTGTCTGTTTAAAACCGCCTTGTAAACAATATTAACATTTTTACTGCTTGTGAGCATGTGGTCTATGTTGTTTCACAAATGGTTTGATCAGTCACTATCCAAATTAATAACTAACCATTGTCTGCAATGGATAATTTGGTCCACCTTCTATTCTTTTGGAAGGGATGGTTAAGAGATGTATTTTTTTCACTTCCATTCAATGAAGATGCTGCATTTGCAGGTAGATACATACCTACATTTCAAGTTTGTGTGGTATGGCTCTTTCAGTCATTGCATCCCTAGGGTCAAATGTGTTCAACAAAATCTATCCAGATTGGTCTCCAACAGAACAGACAAACAGGTTTATTTAATATAGAGATGAATTATTCTCTGATTTGAATTGGAGCATCCCCATCTCTGGGGATGTTTTGGCTTTGATGTTCTGAGTGGGTCTGATATCAAGATGCACTAGGCTTGAGCCAGGAATTTGGCGTGAGGGGTTGGCTAGTTACAATATTCTGGATCATGCCCAACTATATACAGTCTTGGGGAAATAACATAAATTTCCCTGTATAAAATAATTCTGCTTCTAGGGGTTACCCAAGTGAAGTAAACTGATTTTTCCCATAGCTTGTAAGGAAAGGCAAAGCCAACTCATGGGTCCTCTCTTATATGCATAGTTGAATCCTTTCACTGTTGTCTTCTGTTCCTCTCCAAATCAAAGTATTGACCCGTCTAGCTAGACCAGTAGCTTGGCAGATTGTCTGCCAATGTGTTCCCCCTACCATAGTAGGTTGACTATGTGAGCTTCTTTTGAAGTGGGATGGGGCAGTTCTGTTTGGATCCTCATTTCCACTCTTCTCTCCAGCCCCCATGCATGTACACACCCCATTGGCCTTCGCTGCAAGGATAGTGTAGTGCATGTAACTCATGGCTGCGGGGGGTGAAATAGTTTATTTGGCTACAGGGTCATAAAGAACCCTCAGATAGGTTTTTAAATCCTGAGACACCCACAAGCCCTGTCAGGATACGCAACGGAGGCTCTGATTTTCTAAGTGTTGCCCATCTGCAACTTCACTTCATTGGAAGCAGATAATCCCCAGCACTTCTGGAGATCCTGGGCAAGGTGGTCACACAAAATTAATGAGCACTTCGGAAAACATTTGGCCTTACGTTTTGTGACTGTTACGCTTCTCCTGCCACTTACAGTTTTTTTAGTCTATGTGCATAAAATTTTCCTGGTGGGTCTAGAGCAGGGGCGGGCAAACTTTTTGGTCCGAGGGCCACATCTGAGTATGGAAATTGTATGGCGGGCCATGAATGCTCATGAAAGTGCGGGTTGGGGTGCAGGAAGGGGTGAGGGCTCTGGGGTGGCACCAAAAATGAGTTCAGGGTGTGGGGAGGAGGATCGGGGCAGCGGGTTGGGGTGTGTGTGTGGGGGGTGCAGGCTCTGGGGTGAGGCTGGGGATGAGAGATTGGGGGTGCAGGATGGTGCTCTGGGCTGGGACCAAGGGGCTCAGGAGGGAGTTTAGGGCAGGGGGTTCGGGTGCAGGAGGGGGTCAGTGGTGCAGGCTCCGGGTGGCGCTTACCTCAAGCAGCTCCTGGAAGCAGTGGCATGTCCCCCCTCCAGCTCCTATGCAGAGGTGTGGCCAGGCAGCTCTGTGCACTGCCCTGTCCGCGGGCGCCGCCCCTGCAGCTCCCATTTCCAGGGTTCCCAGCCAAAGGAGCTGCGCGGGTGGCACTTGGGGCGGGGGCAGCATGCGGAGCCCCCTTGCTGCCCCTATGCGTAGGAGCCAGAGGGGGGACATGCCGCTGCTTCCGGGAGCCGTGCGGAGCCATGGCACACATGGAGCAGAGCAAGCCCTGGCCTCCACTCCCCGGCGACAGCTCGAAGGCCAGATTAAAATGTCTGAAGGGCCAGATGTGGCCCCCGGGCTGTAGTTTGCCCACCCCTGGTTGAGGGTTATCTTCTCCCCAGCAAAACATTACATTTATTGTTATATTTCAAAGGCTTCGGAAGAACCTTCATGAGGTAGGGATTAAAGTAGGTCCTGGCAGGTATGGGTCCATCAGAGAACAGGGGGATAACTTCCAGAACAGGTGGAGAAATTAATCTCCAATTCAAACACTGTTAATTCTGCAGCTAGCTTGACATTTATCATAGTTCAGATAGGTGAATGTAAAATAATAAATCTTACTGACTGTTAAAAAGTGTCAGAGTGGGTCAAAAATGGATCTGGGACTGGCAGTTCAGGAAAGGTACATCTTTTGCTGGTTAAATTCAGTATTTGTGCCAACATGCTGCAATTTATATACCTAGGTTGATGATTTAATGATTTTAAACCCAAAAATATTAAGACAGCAAAATCTCTTCAGTATGCATTGCACCTAAAGAATAGATATGGTGACAGAAGCAAGCGTAATGCAGCAAAATCCATTGTTTGTCCTTCAGGCAAGACAGCATTGTGCAAAGCGAAGGTAATGCAGCTGACAGTATATAGTCCAAATGGATAGTATCTCTCTTGTAGTGTATTCTCTTCTCCAGCCAAAATGGGCTGTTACCATATCTTTATTTGCTGTCCTTTTGTATAGCATGTCACATGTTGTTAATTTTAACCACCAATTTTCCATTTTAAAGGCTTTGTGTCCTTCTAAAGCCTGAGGGGTTGGCTACTGTTAGAGGTTGGGTAATGGACTCGATTGTCCAGTTTTGAGCTATGTCCTTGTATCTAACTGAGGCTGGCCTAGACTATACTTGATTCTATTCACGGTCAAACAAGATGGAAACAGTAAAATGCATTTGGGGGGATCTAGATTCTTTATAATAGCATTCAACACCATAGTATCTGAGCAGCTAAAATACATTGATGAATCTAGTCTCTCAATACTCCTGTTTTGAAGTAGTAAAGTTTTATTACCATTTCATTATTGGGGAACTGCGGCTCAGAGATTGTGACTCTCTCAAGATTATACGGGAAGCTTGAGGCAGAGTCGGGAATTGACCTCTGATTGCCTGAGTCCCAGACCAGTGCCTTTACCCTTTCCAAGACTAGCTTCCTGAAGGCTTAGAGCTAATTTTTTTTTATTATTATTATTTTTAAATGACCACTGATTTTGGATTCCTCCATTTTAGTATTCCTGACTTGAGTTTCAGATATTCTGAGCATTCTTGGCTCCCATCAACTTCAGCTGGCATTGTGGGGCTTGCCCTGGACCTGATCTTCAGAAGTGCTATCTTAAATTAGATGCCCATAAATTGGCATCCCTAAAATTAGTGGCCCCTCTTGAAAATGTTGCCGTTTCATGGAGTGGGTGACAAGCCGGATACAGGACTTCCTATGTCATTTCAACACTCTGGCCAACTCAATCTGAAAGCCACACAGAATAATTTGGTCTTGTTTCTGTCTTTGAATTTCATCTCTGCACCATTATCTGCCTCCCTGGCAACCTATTCCAGGTTGTACAGCTCTAGAACCATGTGAAGGACGATCTTGGTGTAAAATGTGTACAATTTTTAATTAAAGATTCGCTGCACCTACCAATATGTATTTGTAACAAGACAAGAGGCCCTGCAAGCCTAGCATGGAGTCAAGGAAGGAAGGAAAAACAGCTCATTTTCTCCATAGTGATGAAACCGGTCAGATGCTCTAGTAAAATGGCATTTCAGAAGGAGTAATTTCCAAATGCAAAGCATTTGATCTTCACAGTAGATTCCCTATTGATCAGGGGTGCTGGAACTAGGGGTGTTGGGGGTGCTGCTGCACCCCTTGGCTTGAAGTAGTAATAACAAACACCAAGTACATGATTTCCATGGTTTCCACCGTCAGCACCCCCACTATAAAAATTGTTCTAGCACCCCTGCTATTGATCCTAATACTTGAACACATCTGCAGCGAAGAGATAAAGATAGAAATGAAAACTCTATTTTGCATTTGCCTTAGTCTATTGTTGAGAGAGTTACATTTTGTATAATGTGAGCAAAATCACAAACGACCTCATTTTTTAAATAGCGGGACACGAAAATGCCTGCTACCTACAAACATTCTTGCCGACTTATGAACACTTAGGAAAATGACGCGGTTTCCTGTGTTTTGTTGTCATTAAAAGAAGTACCATTTTTAGAAGAGGACATTTTTTTGGGATTCCTCATATTGCCAGTCAGTTGGAGTCTTGTAACACTATAAAAATGTGTTCAGGATTTTCAGTGGTGGTGCTGTGCATACAGGAAAGGTAAATGTATAGCAGTGTTCAACAATGGCACAGATACCAAAGTATATGCAGGCTTATAAGGACCATTTTGTTTGACAGTTGGGCCCAGCCAGAACTCTGCTTTTGGGCATGTCTGATTTGGATCCAAACTTTAGGGTTTGGGCTTCTCTGCCGAGTTTGAAGGCTCCTGCATGCTCTCAAATTTCTTTTGCATGATTTCAATTTTAAAGTCACTTTGAATATGTTACTGCTTAAAAGAATTATTTTTTCCTATTTATTTTTATCATGTGAAAAGTATAAAGAGTCAGGTAAAGGTGGATATTTAAAAAGTGGATGTGTATAAAAACATGGACATGTACAATAGTAGGTGTAGAGTAGTAGTAGTACAGAGCTCTAGTTTGAGTTAAGCTGTATCTTGCTATTTTGCACTAATATCTGGGATTCCTAGTCTCCAATGTAAAATATTAAATAAACGTAGAAAAGCCAGCATAATGCATCTCCAAAACACATTTGGTTCATTTATTTTGATAACTGCAGATTAGTTTTAATTATTTACGGGGACATTTTGAAAGGCACAATGGCAGCTAAGTGTCCAACTCCCTTTGAAAGTCGGAAATTGATATTCAACTAACTCCCTTGTGTGCCTTTGGAAATTGCTAGTTTTGTCCTACCTCTCTGCTAAGATTTAATAGCAGATTCTGTAATGAACTCCTATTACTAATATAAGATGAATTATTTTTGCAAAATAATCTACATTAGCATAGGGTGAAATATAAGGGAGCAATTTCATGAGTGCAGGGCTCCTAGAGCATATGAGTTGGTAAAGTGCCACTATACTCTAATCATACAGATCCAGGAATAAAAACAAAATAACTTCAGCCATCTTTTCTATCTTTAAGATTATGCTGCCTGAAAATCTTTCTATTTCTCTGCAGTATGTCTTTCAAATCTTTTTGCAGACTTTCATTTTATTAGACCAATATATTTGAATTTCAACAAATGGAGTAACAGCAACCAAACCACATCACTGATCTGAAATTTTGTTTTTGTTAGCTGAATATATTAATCACACATGATATAGTGGCATTCCATTTCACCCAGTTTGCTTAGTAATCTATTGAGCATATGCCCCTATTTCCTTTATGATTACATGTTTAATTTTACTGATGTTCAATGACTGGCTGATTTTTGTTTAATGCTAGGAATAGGAAAGGCTGCCTTGGCTTGAGTATGCATTTTGTAGAATGGTTACAGTTTTTACACGTTAAAGCCTCAATATTAACAGGATGTCACTTCTTTTAATTTGAATGTGTTTCACAGATGCTAAGAACAGCTATTATAATAAATTGTCATTTTAAACTAATGTATTTAGAAAAAAAGAAAGGGAGCAGGAACCAAATGCATCACAAAGTTTTTTCTATTGATATAAGTTGGCACAACTCTACTGAACTCAACAGAACTGCGCCAATTTGCAGCAGCAGTAAATTCTGCCTATTATCTACAAACCTGGAATAATAGGGATCCTGGCCCAAACATGGGAATGCACTTAAGCATGTTGGCATGTTTTCCTGAATTGAAGCTCCTATCTCTAAATTCTGGTCTAATTTACTGATGTAAATTGACTTGCTTCCAATGGTGTTACTCCAGATTTAAACTAATGTGAGATCAGAATCTGGAACCCTCTTTGACAGACATTTTACTTACTGAAGCACATATGGCCATTAGTGAAGTTCCATCTGAGAAATATAAATACACTATGCAGTGTTCTTGCTGTAGGCTCCAGGCATGCAGTTCATGTACCCTAACTGCTGGTGGAATGCGCATATATTTTTTGTACTGAAAGTGGCATGCACAATGATCTCTAAAATGCACAATGCACACACCATGTATATGCATGTGGAACTAAAAGGCTGAAATGAACACATAATCACTTATATGATCACAGTCTAGTTTTGCAAAACCATCCCTATTTTGCTCATTAAACCTCATTTGTGGCTTCTTATTGTGACAGCTTTGTGTATTCCTCATTAAGGAACATTTTCAGTGTTGATGTGCACATAATCCCTTTTGCTGCAGTGCAGGCTGTGGCTAGAAAGATTGTTTAACTTGAGTGATTATGAAATTCTAGACCAATTAATAGATCCTTTTTAGTAGATGTTTACCTGCAGTATTGTCAAGGTATGGATTTCAGTGCAATTGCCGAAAACAATCTGTGTGATTGCTCTATGATAACAAATTGTTTCCAAAAATTTAGGAAACTCAGAAGTGGTGGGGTGTCCTCTGGGTTTGAATCCAGTTCAGGTTTCACTGGCTAATAATCTATGGCAGCGGTTCTCAAACTTTTAGCAACCCGAGGACCCCCATTTTAATTTTAAAAAATTTCTGGACTCCCAAGGCCCCACTCAGCCCCAGGCCCTGCCCCCACTCCACCCCACCCCTCCTCTTCCTCGCTTCTTTCCTCTCCCTCCCCGCTCCTCCCCCTCCCTCCCAGCGCATGCTGCTGTACAGCTGTTCCCCAGCCTGCAGGAGGCACTGGGAGGGAGGGGGAGGAGTTGATCAGCGGGCCAGCACCGCGGACATGATTCCAGCCCCTCCACCGAGCGCACCCCATACCCGCTCCTCCCCCTCCTTCCCAGTGCCTCCGTCATGCCACTGAACAGATGTTCCCCGGCGTGCAGGAGGAATTGAGGGAGTGGGAGGAGTTGATCAGCGGGCCCCTGGAGTACCCTCGCAGACCCCCAGGGGTCAAACACTGCTCTATGGACTGCTCTAAAGTAGCAGACACGTATCAAAATGGGTCCTGTTACCAAAGTAATTAATATTTTTATTAGCTTGTAGTCTATAAAAGGGCACAAATATCCAGATCCAGAAATCTTTGGGGGAAATACAGATGCAGACCCATGTCCCAACTTTCTGTCTGTCCTGTAAAGGGCTAATGTGTGAAATCTGAACTCCAGGGAGTTTAAATATGAATCTTTGTAGTTCAGGCTGGGTTTTTTCCTTTCTTTCCTATAGCTCCTCTGTATAAAATTCATGACACTAAGTCATGTAATTTTCAAACACACCTTTTACTGCAGTAGCTTGCCTGATCAGAACTCAAGTATCAGAGGGGTAGCCGTGTTAGTCTGGATCTGTAAAAAGCGACAAAGAGTCCTGTGGCACCTTATAGACCAGGGGTCGGCAACCTCTGGCACGCGGCTCGCCAGGGTAAGCACCCTGGCGGGCCGGGCCAGTTTATTTACCTGCCGCGTCGGCAGGTTCGGCCGATCGCGGCTCCCACTGGCCGCGGTTCGCCGCTCCGGGCCAACGGGGGCGACGGGAAGCCGCGGCCAGCACATCCCTCGCCCGCGCCGCTTCCCGCTNTGTATTGGAGCATAAGCTTTCGTGGGTGAATACTCACTTTGTCAGATGCATGTCAGATCAGAACTGTAACTTCTCATATGTTTTAGAAGCTCAGGTTCTTTCTGCCCTCACTGATTAATTTTGTACAGTTAGGGCATGTGTGTCAGGAGTGTGTGCCAGGTGACCCTGGTACCAGAGAGAGAAATAAAGCCCCCTCCCCTTTTTTTTTAGCATGTTCAGCCTTATCTTTATGGCTTGAGTTGATTTGATTATGGATATCAGGACCTTTATGAAATAGTGTGTTATCAAATGCTAGAGCTTCTCACTAGAGTTGTGTGAAACCTCCCTGGATACAGTTCACTAACCCATGGTCCTGTGTGTTCATTTGGAGGTTTTAAGTTTAAGGCTGGTTGCAAAGCAAGGTGACATTCCGACACCTCCCATTTCCCAAATAGACCCTGGAGCCCCTCTATCATCTACTCAATGGTCTCCCCCTCTTCCCAACTACCTCTTGGGTTTGTTGAGCCTTCCCTGGGTTTTCTAGGGGTCTGAGCACTATCTAAATGCTCTCCTGCCTTTTCTTTTTTTGGAGGGGTGAGGCTGCTAGGCGCGGTCACTTGTCTCACTATTCCCTTATCTCAAGGCCCTTCTTGGCAGGGCTAGGAAACATCCTGACCTCCCTAGTGGGGAAGAGAGCTTTTCCTCTAAGCCATAAAGAAAGGTATTGCTCCATAAGGCCTAGTGAACCTTTAGGCCTCCCTTACAATCACTCAATAGAATTATAAGCCCCCAATTCCATGGTTGCTATAGTGCTACCAGGCCTGGTGGCTTAGTTAAGACCATTACAGTGGGAGAAGACATCCAGCTTTCTTCTTCCACTGATCTTTGGGAGAACAAGACTTGAAGCCATGGCCTGACCGCAGAAGGCCCATAGGGGTGAAGGATCAATGGCTTTCCCTAGTGGCTCCCTGAACATAAAAGATGTGGGAGAGCAGCCAGCTGGTACATCCCAAAGATTCAGGGCAGAGGGCACTGCACCAAATAGAGCAGAGGAAAGGGAAGAAATCTATAGGGCATTCCCTCCTAGCGGTAAGAATAAATAGGGGTTGGAGGTCTTGAACGATGGGGGTGGGAGAAAAATGGGTTTTAGTGATATCTGTGACATTCCCAACTCTGCCAATTTTCTGCACTCCCAAGATTGGCAAAATGTGCTGGACCTGGAACTCAGGGTCTAAGTTCTCTACAAAGGTCTCTCTCAACAATACAGACAACTTGACAGAAATGCCCTTCAGATTGACCAGAGTCAAAACTAACTGATGGGAAGGAAAGAAGCAGCAGCAAACTAAATGTGACAAAATTTCTAAAAAGCTCTGACACTTTGGGATTTACATTCTTTTCTTAATAGAAGTACAGTCTGAGGTGGTGAGTGATTGGGAGACGCTTTGAGGGTTGCTGTTTTTTTGCCTCTCTTTTAAACCTCAAATTAATAGGAACAATGTAGGGGGAGGAGGGAAAATGTGAACAAACGTCTGCTATAAACCTCTGAATGTTTTAAAGATTGCTCTGTTTTTTTCATTTTGCAATTTATCCCAGATACATTTTATGCTCAGTAACTGCCGGTTTCCATTATCCTCAGCAAAGTGGCTGTTCAGACTTCTGATAAAGCCTTTGGTGGCATGGTGTTTTTCCTGAAGAAAAAGCCATCTTGCAAAGGATAACATTTGACAATTTTAAAAAATAATCAAAGATTATTACTGTTTAGGCCCACGGCAGTCAGACAAATTATTGCTATTAAGGGCAACTCTTTTTGTAGATGAGTTATTGAGAAAAATACTCTTAAGTCCTACACCGACATGCTGTAGAGAACTTAAAATATCAACTTGAGAATTAAGCTTCATCAAGCGTGGGATGTGTTGAGAATGTGTTTGAGCACAGTTTGAAATAGGCTGTTTTAAGGAAGAGCAGCATCCTGTTCAGAAGGAATATGGAAGTCATTTAAACATTGTGTGATTGCAGCAAGGCAGCATTTCACATCTTTTTCTCCCACACCCATTTGTAGCTGTCAAGCAGGCAGATTTAAGATTGTGTCCTGACCAAGGAACCTTCAAAATTATGATCTGTAGAAGCAGGATGTGAACTCATTAAGCATGCACACTGCTATGCTGTTCAATAAATAATACACATGCATGCAGTTAAAGCATGCCATTCATGTATAAATGTGGTGTTCAGTTTTGTGATTTCCCTAAAACAACTTTGAACGTTACATCTAATATCACACAATTCCTATAAATGTTATGCTTTCTATACATAAATATTTAATTACTTTAACTATGTTCCATTCAGTGTAATATTCTCATATTTGGTTTCTTCTGAGTGTCTTCACCCCATCCCTCTACCACTCTCTCCATTATAATAATTGAAAACCGGCTTGTTCCTAAATAGTCTCACCTCCAGCTTTTATATCACCTGAAAGTAAAAATAGATTGTGGCATCATGTGACAGTGCTAATAAAACACTGAAGTCTTTCCAGAAGCATTCAAAAACCATGCTGTGGCATGGTTGGCAGAATTGTGTATGGAATTGAAGAGTGGCCTCTGGATATTTTATTCTCTCTCTGCTGATGAAGACTGAGCCTCTGGTAGACTCTACAGATGAGTTGGTAGACACTCTCTTTAGTTCTGCCTTGATCATTACCAACGTGTAATAATGGATGTGTAGGTGGCTTTAGAGATGTGGTAAGAAGTTATTTTTTTTCTCTATCTTCTTAACTATTCTTAAATGCCTGAATTTAATATACCCATTGAAATAACAAGAGGCTTAATCCTGAAAGTTTTACTCAATGCAAAACTTTCAATGTATTAAAATGGGATGAAGTTGATGTGGGAAGAAAAATAGTGACCTTACACTGGAAAAATCTCTGGCAGTGGCAGAAGCCCCATCCCCTGCGTTCCTTAAATCTAAACTGGAAAAAGAAGATTCTGTGAGGATCTGCGATGGCAGGGGATGAAATGCACAATTGGGTGAAACTTTTGGCTGAAACTTGTTTTGCCAAAAATGCAAATTCAGGATGACTGACACATTTGATGAATTCGTGTTGATTTCAGCAAATTTCCAGTTGAATAAATTCACAAAACAGGAGGAGGAGGAGGTGCCCCTCCTCTTATAGATTGGACAGGGACATCCCAGTTGAGTGCTCTAACCACGGGCCTAAGTGGGGATTTGAACCTGGATGGTTAGTATCCTAGCCATTTGGCTCTTGGGTATAAGGTCAGCTCTTCCTCCTTGGTTTTCACATTTAGCCCTTCAATTTCTGCTTTTATTCACTGTTGTTAATAAAGGGTTAATGGCCAAAATGAAACATTTCAGACCTCTCAGTTTGTGAAAAAATTCAATTTCTGATTGACCCAAAACAAACAAACTTCTCAGAACTGCCAGAGAACTAAAAAATCAGTTATTCACACAGCTCTAAAGAGGATAGGCAAGAAGATAACAGGTCTCTTCTGTCTCTAGTTTTTATAACTTGTCTCCCTTTTACGTTTTTAATCCATTAGTGTGACTGACTAATAAATTCCCTAAGCATTAATTCTTAAGAAACATTTATTAAAAAGTTTTTCAGATTAAAATAATTCCTCTAACAATTGTTCTGAGTTAGAGCCTTGTCACTTCAAAGGCAAGGTAGGGGCCAGCTGAATCTACAACGCACTGATTTAGAATGTTCCCTTGCATGTTCTCTATCTGTCTCTAAATGTGTAGGATCTAAAACTCACTTCAGACTTCTACCAGAAAGTAACAAGGAAAACACAGGAAAAACTTTGTGTAGTTTATTTGGCTGGTATATGGTGGTAAGATTTTAAGCACCACTTCTTTTTTAGAAAGTATCAGTCACAACAATTAAAAAGAGAGCACAGCAAATAATTCATACCAGTTCATTCCAGTTTTGTTAAAAATTATGTGGGAAATTATTTCTGTGAATTATTCATACTGCTTAGGTTGTTCACAGAAGTTTGTTGCAAATACTGAATATTTGCACCTTTTTGATGAGACCCACAGGTCAAAATGGCATATTTCTGTTCCCTGCTTGGATGAGTCTCTCTCTTATTTCCGGGGTGAATCTGACAATTGTTCTGCAACATTTGCTTAACATGTAGTTTTGGTGAATGTTCTTTACAGCAAATTAATATAAAGCAAACATACAGGGAGCATGAATGCAATAAAAGAAAATTGATTTTTTAAAAAATTATGGATTTTTTTAGTTGTAGTTTTTCTCCCAACTTTGGCTAAAATCTTGTTACAGAACATGAAAAAGTGGCTTCTTTTCCATTAAATATACAGCATCACATTGTATAACTCTACAATAATATGATTATATAATGTAATACTTTGCCTTTATAACTTTCCTTTCATCTAAGTATCTCAAATCACTTTAAAAGTTGGTAAGTATTCCCACTCTACTGGTGGGGACATGGAAGCATAAAGCGATTTATTAACTGTTCTGAGGCTTCTGAAGTATTTAGTAGCAGAGTCTGGAACAAAACCCTGGTCTTTTGGCTCCCAGTCTCCTGCGCTATTAGTTAACTTCAGTTTAAAGCAACAGTGCTATTAGGGAATTGGTATTTGATGATGGAAGAGGGGCCACTCAAAAGGCTTCCAGGAGGAGGAGGGACAGGCCAACACCACATTATCTTGCTGGATACNTAGGGAATTGGTATTTGATGATGGAAGAGGGGTCACTCAAAAGGCTTCCAGGAGGAGGAGGGACAGGCCAACACCACATTATCTTGCTGGATACATCATATAAAGAAAAGCAGAATTTTGAGTAGAACATTCCATTACGCTTTAATGTAAATAGTGTTCAGTCATCACAGAAATAATGCATTGCCCTGAAAGAGAGCTTACTAGTGGCCTACCAGTGTAACGGATAAACCCTTTTAGAATAACAATGTTAAGCCCAGATTTTAAGGCTGTTTAGGCATCTGCGCTCAGTGTTGCAATGCTTAACTGATTTAAGAGCCTAAATCTCATTTTCAAAAGGGATGTAGGCTCCTAAATCAGGTAGGTGTTGCAATGCTGAGCACAGCAACACCTAAAGAGCTTTAAAAATCTGGGCCTTAAGTTTATTGGTCAGGCTGTGATTTATTGGTCAGGCTGGGCTTCAAGGTACATCTTGTCTTTCTTGCTCATACGGAGATGGTGTGGAATGCTCGGTGTTTTTGTTTGTTTGGGAGTCAAATATTTCTGCTCATGTTGTTGCTGGGTTATTTGACTTGCTCATGGGGTAACTGACAGGTCTATTTGTTTACATATATTTTCAAAAGCTTTTTTGTCAAGGGCAACCATAGCATCAAATGGGCTCTCTTATTGTAGAAGACTAACAAATAGAAATGTGTGACCTCTGTTGCTACAAAAGGGTGAAGGGCACATGGATGTGGAGTCAATGCTTAATATGTCTATATATTTTTCACTTTATAATAAAACTAAAAAGTCCCAACCTCTGGGCACCCTTGACAATATACTGAAAAATATACAACATGCACTTGAATAAACCAAACTGCCCCTGGCAGCAGCAAAAACTTCAATCTTACAGTGAGATCCGAGCCAGAGTTGACTTTCTCTAGTGAAATGGTTGTCACACATGCCTCGTGCAAAAAAAGTCCCTGATTAGAAACTGGGCAGAAACAAGATGGTGAAGGGAGCCACGGAAGGATTTGGATAGAGGGCACTTTAAAAAATCTGTTTTTATCATGTGGTGTTTTTTTCAATTTTGTAATGTTTTCATTCAGTCAGTTCTACTCTGTAACTTTTTTTTTTTTTTTTTTTTTTGGCTTTTCACCTTCACAGCCCAGCATAAACTGCCATTAATATGTACAAAACCTTTGATCCTTAGAAAATAGTCCACAAACCCTGTTAACCCAAATACAGTTCAATTACAAATGCTCATCAGCATAATCGTACAGTTTGTTTTGTTTTTAATGTAGTTTTATTTTAATAAAACCCACATTTCTTTACTGCAGTGAGACTACAAGGAGCATCATAGAAATTTCTGCTGCATCTAGCACAGAAATTGAGTTTACAGGCCGAGGGGATAAAATAAAATAAAGTCTGTTAGACCTTGTAACTAGCCAAGGGTCCCAAGTTTAACAGAAAGAAATAGTACATAAGAACGCCCGTACTGGGTCAGACCAAAGACCCATCTAGCCCAGCATCGTGTCTTCCAACAGTGGCCAATGCCAGGTGCCCCAGAGGAAATGAACAGAACAGGTAATCATCAAGTGATCCATCCCCTGTCACTCATCCCAGCTTCTGGGAGACCGAGGTTAGGGACACCACCCCTGCCCATCCTGGCTAATAGCCATTGATGAACCTATCCTCCACGAACTTATCTAGTTCTTTTTTGAACCCTGTTATAGTCTTGAAAAATACTGAAGTATTTGTGTAGTATAAATACTAAGACTTCTAAAATAACCAGTTCTGCATTGATGATACACTGTGAAATTATCCAATCTATTTTTAATCCATAATTTTCAGAACTATTCATTGCTCGATCTGCAGTACATGTATGTAAAGGTGAACGGTGGGTTTTTTTGTTTTTTTTGTTTTGTTTTGTTTTTAAGCAGTCATATCCCTTAAAGCTATGCCGTAACCAGGGCCGGTGCAAGGAAGTTTCGCGCCCTAGGCAAAACTTCCACCTTGCGCCCCCTCCCACCAGAGGAGCCCCCCTTCGTGGCAGCTAACCCCGCCTGGGGAGGCCCCCCCTTCGTGGCAGCTAACCCCACCTGGGGAGGCCCCCTTCGCGGCAGCTCACCTTCGCTCCGCCTCCTCCGCTGAGCACACCGGCGCCGCTGTAATTCTCCTCCCCTCCCAGGCTTGCGGCGCCGATTGGAGGAGAATTACAGCGGGGGCTGTGTGCTCAGTGGAGGAGGCGGAGCGAAGGTGATCTGGGGCAGGGAGCGGTTCCCCTGTGCGCCCCCCCCATTACTGTGGGTGGCCCTCCCCGCGCCCCCCGCCAGGAGCGTCAGCGCATTTCGGGGGAGGGACCTTCCGCCGCCCTAGGTGGCGGAAGGTCCCTCCCCCGAAATGCGCTGATGATCGGGGCGCCGGCGCCCCCCAAATCTTAGCGCCCTAGGCGACCGCCTAGGTCACCTAATAGGTTGCGCTGGCCGTAACCAACGAGTTACTTTTGGTTATGAGTACCAAGGACACTATTGTGTAACCCGAGAAGTAATGTTAAATCCATTAAAAAAGAAATGAAAGGTTTGCAGCATTCTTTTCAGGAGATAGTGGCGTGCAGAGTACACTGTGCGTGGGTGTCTGTAGATAGATTGTGTGCAGCAAACGGCTTCGTCCACTTAGGATAGAGCAAAGTTATGCTGACGTTTTCTCACGTTGAAAGCTCCTTGTCTTCTCTTTAACATAAATCTGGAATCTTTTAGAACTTGATCCTTCCCTCTGAAACACGGATGTGCGGCGTTGTGCATCTAAATAGGCTGCATCACCGCTGATACTCCAAGCAATGCAGTGATAGCACACGCCTGCTATCAGAGGTCAGGACTGAGAATTTGGACCTGACATTTTACAGATGATTAACTGGGGGTGGGGGGCAAAGAAGCAGGTTCTAGCGGTTAAATAAAGGACAGAGAGCCAGAACTCCTGGGTCCCATCCCTTCTGTTTTTTCTGTTTAACTCTGGTGTATTGGCAAGTCACTTAGTATCACCTTTGCCTCAGTTTCCCAAGCTATAAAGTGATCTCACAGAGATGTTGTGTCTTTAACGTTTTGAGACCTTCACAGGAAAGGTGCTACATTGCTATTAGGTATTGTCTCAAGTGGTTAATTAGTCAACAGGGAAGAACAATAAAGTCAGTCTTGACCAGGAGCTATTTAAAGGAGAAAGAACCTGTTCTATACTATTACTGTTCTGGGTACCTTTCTAAATAATAACACAAAACCTTTGAAAAAAGCATTTGATCTCTTTTATGCCAGCAGTGAATTAAATTGATAAACTTTATCCAAGTCCAACTTATTTTCCATAACGATTGGGTCACTACTTTCTCTTGCAGAAAACAGGCAGGGGAAATCCCTTGGCTGCTGTGTGTGTATATACTGTAAGACTTTATATTTAAAAAAAAAAAATCTAATCTGCATTGAAAGCAGGTATTGAGCATTTGATATAATTACATTATTGAAGTCGATGAATAAAAGATGGGAAACAATTTATATTTAAATGTTCTTTATTTACTGCATTAAAACATGAAATTAATTGCAGCACCTCTGTTGTTCACATAGACTGCTGCTCTTCTTAATTCTCTGTTAAATCTTATAGTAAGAAAAAAAATCAGAAAGTCATTGGTTCCCCACTCCAGCTTACATCTGCTTCCTCTATGGACCTTTAAAAACAGATGGTAATATGGTCTTCCGTCAAAATATAGCAAAGGACAAGTGTGTAATTCCAATGTGTTTGATTACATTAAGCTCCCAGGCTTTCATAGATTTTAGTCAAGTGATTCCAATTCAGCTCCTCTGAAAACAAGAAAAATGCCACCCCCTAATGCCAGCCCTGCACTTGCGACCCCATGACCCCTGATTGAGAAACACTGATCTAGATGAGTTGACATACCCCCTGGAAGACCTCTGCATACCCGCAGGTGTACATGTATCCCTGGTTGAGAACCACTAGTTTAGGGGGTAGGGAAGCATTTTAATCCTAGAAAGCAGAACAGATACTGACCAGCGTGGATAAAAATCAATGATTTTAAAAATAAATCCACTTTTTAAAAATTAAATTAGCTTTAGTTTTTAAAAAACAAAACATATTTTAAAATTACATTTGAAATTGGAACTTGTGTTAGGGCCTATACTTACTACAATCCATTAAAACCACTAAAATTAAATATAAAAATATTAAGTAGTACATGTTTGGCAAGTTTTTAAAGAAAGTCAAACCTCTGAATTGGTGGAAGTTACTGGCTAAGTACCTGGAACCGGAGTTTGTTGAAGTGTTAAATCAGCTTTTGACAGCAGTAACCTCTTCAGCAGGTGCAGAGAGGTTTGTTCTACATTTTATTCTACAGTTCTCTGAAAACATTCACTCAATGTGCAGCAGCAGTCAAAAAAAGCTAACAGAATGTTGGGAATCTTTAAGAAAGGGATAGATAATAAGACAGAAAATATAATATTGCCTCTATATAAATCCATGCTACGCCCACATCTTGAATACTGCGTGCAGATGTGATCACCCCATCTCAAAAAAGATATACTGGAATTGGAAAAGGTTCAGAAAAGGGCAACAAAAATGATTAGGGGTATGGAACGGCTACCATATGAGGAGAGATTAACAAGACTGGGACTTTTCAGCTTGGAAAAGAGATGACTAAGGGGGGATATGATAGAGGTCTATAAAATCATGACTGGTGTGGAGAAAGTAAATAAGGAAGTGTTATTTACTCCTTCTCATAACACAAGAACTAGGGGTCACCAAATGAAATTAATAGGCAGCAGGTTTAAAACAAACAAAAGGAAGTATTTTTTTCACACAACGCACAGTCAACCTGTGGAACTCTTTTCCAGAGGATGTTGTGAAGGCCAAGACTATAAAAAGAACTAGATAAATTCATGGAGGATAGGTCCATCAATAGCTATTAGCCAGGATGAGCAGGGATGGTGTCCCTAGCCAGAAGCTGGGAATGGGCAACAGGGAATGGATCACATGATGATTACCTGTTCTGTTCATTCCCTCTGAAGCCCCTGGCATTGGCCACTGTCAGAAGACAGGATACTGGGCTAGATGGACCTTTGGTCTGACCCAGTATGGCTATTCTTATGTTCAGTTTACTTAACAATCTCAATTCAAAACTTGTTCATTCAAAGTTAAGAAACAAATTGGAAATTGAAAAAGCAGGAAACCTTGTTTTCCTCTCCAATCTATGAATTAAAAACTAGGTGTGAGAAGACAAGAGCTACTTGTTTCTGGTCACCATGTGCTTCAAGATTTTAGAACTATCAGCTCAATTCACTAACTACAGATAACACTTCCTTTTGTTTAATAAATCAGTTAGTTTTGAGTGTGAAACGTGTGTTTATTTGTATATAGAGAATATATTTTAAAAGATGGCACATTTAAGGTGTAATTTTAGCTACAAATTCAATTAAAATGCACAAAAACAGAATTGTATTGTAGTATTTCCATCTGAATGGAGCTTGACCCGAATCATCTAGTAAATAAGAAATGTGCCATTCACCTTTTCTAAAATAATAAATTTAAAAAATCAGAATCTGAATAAATGTAAATTAAGCCATAACATTGTTTAAGTAAATGTGTATAGTTTTAGTGAATCCTCCTGGATTGCAAAAAGAAGAACCAAATTTAATGTAAAGTCTACATTTAATTGCAAAGTAACATGCTTTAATGATTCCCAACTACTGAGAATCAACCTTCCTTTATTAATATAACTAAAGTACAAATGCAAAACATGACTAAAATTGATGATGTAAATCAGTCCACCCTGATACCAAGGTACTGTGGTCTGAACCTGCCAGCTGCGGAGTGTTGAGTGACTATCTGCTAAAATTCAATCCGGGGATGGACCGAAAGTGGTGAGGCACCAGCAGGTTGTGTGTAATTCCCAGACTAACAAATGGCACTTCTGCCTAATCAGAGCTCATAGATAAGAGAACACAAAATACTCAGTCTTATTTCCACTCCCAAATGCAGACACCGTCCATTCACAAAACCCTCATGATGCACTACATACCTTGTGGCACTAGTGCAAGTAGCACCTTGTCTTGAAAAGAGTAACATCTAGAGGAGAATACCCCAGAGTGGGATGGTTAATTCTGTTCCACTTTTCATTTGGAAAGAGTTGCTTAAGATTTAGTTGTAGCACCACACCTTCCTTCTCCTTCCCCCGCCCCTTGGTTAGCATTGGATATCCTAGAAGCTTCCTCTCCCTCCCCCCGCAAATGGATATGCAGTCTTGGTTGATCCAGCACGATTGTAAGTTTTAAGGGGGTGGCTTGGTGTCCTGCATATTAAATCTGCAGCCTCTCAGCTCACACCTCCAGTGGAGATGCTAATTGGCACTAATTTTGAGGTTTTGTGATGTGGATCGTTGGGCATTGGGAATTGGACTAAGACAACCTACTTGCTTCATGTAGACTACCATAAAGCTGATGTATGGTAACAGCTCTTTGTTTTGAAACATTGACCTAGTTCCTTTACCTATCTGGGTCCCCTCTCACCCTCCAAATCCAGGTTTGTTATAAATTGTGTTATCCTAGTTTATGCCCTATGGAAAATGATTGTTTAGACATTTCATGGTCTCCCACTTCTTCTGCCTTTTTGTTCCGTCATGCACATCCTAACCATTGATTTGAATTAATTTAATACTTATAACAGACGTTCACCTCTGTAATAAACGAGCTTTATATGTGGAGGAACATAAACATTTCAGTGTAATTTTTAAAATCTTAGAGACAAAATAATTTAGATGCTAACACGTTATCTGACAATTTGTTTAATATTCTTTGTGTGCCATATAAAAAATCACAGAATAGGAACATTTTCAATATTCCTCTGTAAATGCTATATAAGTTAAAAAGAAAAAAGATGAGTTCATAAAGCATGTAGATATTTTACTACAAATGGAACTATCTAGATAGCACATCTTAAATATTTTAATGTAAAGTTAGGGTTGACAATTTATACAAAAATCATAGTGAGAGGCCCACACCAAATTAACTCTCTTCCATGCATATATGCCTTATAATAGGTATTTTATCATATAGTCATGTAATGTGTATGTAGTGGCACAGCATGCTCATTCGGTAAGATTGAATGCATTACTCAGCTACATGCATTCACACAGGGGCGTGCACAAGGGGAGCCAAGCAGGAGCCATGGTGGGGGCACAGAGATCCTCCAGCCCTGAGGCCATGGGTGGGGCACAGAACGTGCCCCTCCAAAAGCAGTCAAATTTAAATTCCTGTGCACGCCCCTGCATTCACCTTTACAAAAGTTCTTGGTGTTAAAACTTGTTTTGTGGAGACATCTCCCCGACTTCCTACAGCACCACTTAAGCCCTTGTTGTCTTGGTGTGAGGGATGCTTTCTTGAGATGCTTCTGTGGCTGTTTTGCTACAGTCAAAAGGTGATGAACTTTTCCAATGGCGCTGATATGAAGCACCAAAGGATAAGCAATTTGGGTGCATGAAACTGTGCTGGGTATCTGTGGGCATCACTACTTGTCAACACTTAGAAAAGAGCTGCTTCAGCAGTTAAGGGCTCAGATCCTATCCCCAAAATGGAGTGGGAGGAGTTACTTGGACTGGATTAGACCTTCAAAATTTCTGGCTCAGTTTGATGAGTGGACGAAAGTTTTTTTTACCTCCATTTTTATTTTCTGAGTCCCTAACTGAAATGCATACATGCAATGTAAGGAGTTAAGATTAATATCTTCACTGAATATATCCTATCCTGATTTCTTAGCACTTAAATAGTTTACCTTCACTTTGTACCAATGAAGGCTTTGTGCTTTTGTTTTGAAAAGGAAAGCAGGCAGATGGGGCCAGAGGGAGGGTAGAAAATGCATAACCCCAAGCTGGCTCATTACCACTGACAAGTTCCTGACTCATCTCTCCCCTGAAGGTGCCAAACCATTCTAAATCTGAAAAGTGAATGATGAAAAATAAACTGACTGTGATAAATTTAATAAAGAGATGGGGGTAGAAGTGTAAGCAAAGCTGCATAATGTGTGCTGTGGGAAACTGAATAGCAGCTGAAGTCTGGGGTATAAAAGATTAATGTATTTCTCATTATTACTTTTTCCTTTGTAGTCTCCCACATGGTACGGACAAGGCTCAATTTTGCATAGGTTGTGAGATCAGATAAGATCTGGCACAATCTGTGGTGCTATGGCTTCAGAAAAGTGATCTTATTCTAGTTTTTGTTGGGGGAGCAACTGAATCAATAGATTCTAAGGCCAGAAGAGACTTCTGTGGTCATCTTGTCTGACCTCCTGCATGGGGTTTCCCTGAATAAATTCTGCGTCAAGTCTAAAAGTTGTGTTTGAGCCAGAACAGTTTTTAGAAAAACATCCGTTCTTGATTTTAAAATGTCCAGTGATGGAAGTCCACCACATTTAGTAAGGTGTTCCATTGCTTAATTACCCTCACTATTGAATGTATGTGTGAAAACTATAAGGAGTACAAATTCCTTGTGATGAAGCTAAACATAATGATTAAGTTTACTGTCTAGACAGTGATTTTATTGTTGCCTAATATTAAATATATAATGCTGCAAAAACTGGAAAAGACAGATTATGCCATGAGCCTGTTGCACTGTAGATGGTTTTTAAGGTTTTGCAAGTCAAATATTTATTTTTAAAATCACTTTTTGCACATTTGGGTACATCTTAAAGCAATTAACCTCTTGCAGATGAGCCCTTTGGACCTCACAAGAGCTTTCTCTCATTCTAAAAATATATCAGGAGACTCGATGAATTGTGACCTCAGTGCTACTTGATGTGTATCCAGGGCAAAAGCTGGGTTAATTGATCTTAGGTGGCTTGTTAATGGTTCCTGAGGTTTCTCATGATGGAAAATGTCTGCAGCTAGTTTTTACAGGAAACGGTACATAATGGAATAACTGACCAACAAATGAGGTTTAAATTTAAGTTTGGGGGGCCAAAAAGTCCTATTCAAATGTTTGCAGATTTTACTGAAAGCAAAGCTTTAGAGAATTATCTCTACCTGGGTAGTATGATTTGAATAAGGGCATTTTTTAAAGCAATAACTCTTCAATACAATTTTCAAATTTATTTGCTTTTGAAGTTCCTTATAAAAAAGGAACATCAAAACAACTCTCTTTTCTGTTGTTGATTATATTAAACAACAGTTATGTGGCTGCTACAAGAGAGACATGGTCTAGTCAACTTCTCATAGCACTGGGAATTCTGATTCTAAATCTTTATATTCTGGGTTCTAATTTTGGAACTGACACTAATTTGTTGCGTGGCCTTAGGTTAGTCACTTCACCTATGCCATTTTCCCCAATCTGTAAAATAGGCTAGTAATTATCGAATTCTTAAAGGTGTTGAGGATTAATCAATCCATGTTTGTATGTGTATTGAAAATGTGAATTCTGTCTGAGCACAAAGCATTGCCATTGATTGCAGAGGTGGCTGTAGAGAGAGACTGAATAGGCAGCTACCTCATCCATCATGTCCCAGGAAGATATCATGATTTTGGGAAGAGTTTGACTGTAGGAAAACATCATATAGTCAGAAGGAACACCCCCGTGCACTGGGATTCTGCCCACAAAGTATGGGTTGCAAGAGGAGATTGGCTATCGGAAAGCAAAGTTCCTCACCCTAGTGGAGAGGCTGTGGAAGAAAAGGAAGAAAATAGGCACGCCAGTGGAAGGGGCAGGGAAGAAAGGAGAGATTTTCTTAACAAGTTATCTGAGGGAAGTTACCAGAAGTGTTCTAAAACACCAGTAAGTTATGGCTAGTCCTGGGGAATGAGTGATCCTTACTATCAGTTACATAGATACACATGTTGCCCCAGTGCTCTGCTACACTGGCTGGCTCCCCATTGAATACAGAGTCAATTTCAAGGTCCTAGTTTTCATCTGTAACGCTCTCCATAGTACTGGTCTAAGCCATCTAAGGGTACGTCTACACTACCCACTGGATCGGCGGGTAGTGATCGATCTATCGGGGATCGATTNACTCTCCATAGTACTGGTCTAAGCCATCTAAGGGTATGTCTACACTACCCACTGGATCGGCGGGTAGTGATCGATCTATCGGGGATCGATTTATCACGTCTAATGTAGACGATAAATGGATCCCCGATCGCTCTGCCGTCGACTCTGGAACTCCACGGCAAGAGGCGGAAGCGGAGTTGACGGGGGAGCGGCGGCCATCGATCCCGCACTGCGAGGATGCGAAGTGATTCTAAGTCGATCTAAGATACGCAACTTCAGCTACGAGATCTTAGATAGATTTCCCCCCCCCCCCCCCCCCCCCGTNCGACGGGGGAGCGGCGGCCATCGATCCCGCACTGCGAGGACGTGAAGTAAGTGATTCTAAGTCGATCTAAGATACGCAACTTCAGCTGCGAGATCTTAGATCGATTTCTTCCCCCCCCCCCCCCCCCCCCCCCCCCCCCCCCCCCCCNTCAACCTTAATTTTCTTGGGATTTGCTGTATCTATTAGCCAGAGCAATATTTACTGTAACTGTTTGCAAGAATAAATGTTGCTTTCACTAACACATGAAAAATCTCAGTCTGAATATCAAGTCTACAGCCTATTTGATGACAGTATAAACTAATCAGGCAGTGGGATGTGTGAATTTCACAGGTAAAACTTGCTTTTAAAAAACATCACATTTAGTATTTTTGAAAGGTGCCAAATTGAGAGGCTTGGAGATCACATTCCTTCCACCGGTTGAGCAATTATAAGCTCCCTCTCACTGTCCCACTAATGTGCCTGTATCCTGCATGGACCGCCTGTAGAAATAAGGGAGTTAATTCAGTTCCTTCCAGTCTTTGACCTCTCAGGTGAGACTGTGAGCCAGGGTGCAACTTATGATCCTTTTTGTGATAAGGACACTTGTTCAATAGTTACAAGATTTAAACCAATAATACATTTCATGCAGGGACATCTTTCAACTGATTTTTTTTTCTTCTTCCTTTCCCTTTCCATCTCCATCCCCCAACTTCCTCTCCTCCCCTTCCCCCCAAAATATGACTTAGGCTTTACTTTGCCATCAGATCTGTACTGCTGAATCTGATATCTGGAATAACCTATGCATTAGGGAGCAGCCAGCAACTTCACTGCTAAACTGCCAAGTTTTTTCTATCCTTCAAGGAGCACAGAATTCCAGATCTGCATGTTTTCCACATTTAGACTTCCACATAGATTACTAAGACTGAAAGATCAGCATGGAGTGACAAAATAAGGTAAAGTTAAAGATAAAGATAACTTTATCAAAGCACACCAGCTCTTCTTGTGCTATTGTTTGAAACAGGTGGACTTGGAAGAGTCCCATAATGCATGTATTATGTGACTCATGCTAATAACATATGCTCTGTCTTCTTCAGTTCTGTAGTTGACATGAAGCCATCTGTTTTCGATTTTTTAAATATTTTTCTATCCATTACAAAAATACAAAAGCTTTAATTTCAACTAGCTTTAAATAAACATATGCTTCAATCAAGTTGTGTGATGTGGCCCAGTGATTGCCTGAGAGATCTAGTCAAGTAGAATTATCAATTGAAGAGAGTAGTTTTGTCATGTCTTTTCAAATTCACTAATTGTAGGATTCCCATTCTAAGGTGAAAAAGGAAGAGGTAAGGAAAGCAGCAACGCTCACTTAACTTTATTATGCATCTGCCAGCTGTAGCCCTGACTTTCCCAATCTTCCTAAATTTTCCACATTTTAAATTACAGTATATCCTAGCAATGTATCGTGTTACTTAAGAGAGAAGGTGGTGAGAGTAAATTTGGTAAAACCAGTATATAATATCCTCTACTAGCAACTTGGTAAACACAGGTCACATTTCAAAAAGGTCTAAGGCCCTTCTTCAGATATGATTTAGGAGCCTGGCGCTCATTGAAAGTCGGTGGGACTTTGGATCCTAAGTCAGAAACATTTGACCCTGGTTCAATTTAATGTAAACAAATGCCCTTACTTAGATCATACAAACTATATTGCTACATATGAGCAAGTTTTTGTCAGCATTTACTGATTTCCTGCCTCCTCTCTAATTCTAAGTTTTGTGGTAGATTCTAATAATCGACGTGCAGTGCTACCCCGTAGCTTTATGAAAATCTGAGGTGTGTGTTGTTGGTGTGTGTTTGTTTGTTTGGTTGGTTTTTTTTACTCTTTTGTTTTCTTAATTTCTTTAGGTACACAATAATTACAAATTCCCCAACCGGCTACTTGTTTCTCACTGCTCTCCTCTTCATGTCATCTGTCTGCTCCTGACTCAGCACCCATATCTTTCATGCTTCCCCTTGAACAGTTTCCCTCTCCCAGTGTACCAGGTTCCTTCCCTCTATTTTTCAAATCCCTCCTGAAAATCCACTTCTTCCCCAAAGCCTGCCAAGGTTAGAATTTGACAGCCCATTGCCTCCCATTTCAAAACAAAAATGATAATTTAACCTGAACAACCTCAGTCTCCCCTTTGATTCTGAGAGTGTAAGCTCTAGCTAAGGCACTGGCTCCGTACTTACTCCAAAGGAAGAGTGCCTGGAGAGAGATGGTGAGCGTACGTAGCTCTCATTTAATTCAGTGAGAGGGCTCATCAACTTTCAGGATCAGGCCTTCAGTCACCAGGACCACTTCCTGCTGCACCTGAGGCCTTATTACCCCCAGCTCCTATGGGATATGAAGAACTCTCATTAACCACAAGTAGTAATGCACATTAGTTGTATCCTGCAATGGGACAAAAGGACCCCTAGGCTCTCGTTTAAGTTTTGCCATGCCCTGACCCTGCTTAGCTCATGAAATTTGAAAGGTTACGATCTTAAGTGAAAATTGCATGTCTGTCTCTTCTCCATCTTTGTTGCCGAAAGACAAATTCGGGACATTATGTGGTAGCGCTGCTTAGTGATTCATATTCAGACAGGCTTGGCTTCCTTTGAGAATTGCAGTTTTATTCTCACACTTACCAGTAGATTAATAATGAAATTCCACTTGCTTCATTACCAAACATAGCCTTCATTCTTTAGCCATATGCACAGCTGAGTCACATCTGAAGTATTAATCATATTCATTACTACTTGAAACTAAGAATTAAAAGTCCTGAATATGCCAACAAGCTGCATAGGCATGTTGGTCCAATTCTCAGCTTAGCAAGTGGGCATTGGTGCCATAGTTTTATGAAGAGAAATTTTTCAAACTAAAGAGCCCCCCCATTGGTGTAACATTTTAAAGCTGTCAAAGTAGTAAAGGTGTTTGCAGGAGTGAGTCTGAAGGTAACAAGTAGAAGACTGTGGCTGTTCAGATCCCATGGTGATGGGCATGGAATGAATAGATGAATAGAATAGGAATAGTGGTCAACAGGAATAACCCACATTGAAAAATAAATTACCACGGTATGACTTGTTTTGGAAATTTTCCCCTTTAGATTCCCTGTTGGGAGGTGCCTTGTAGAATTCTACTGCAGTAAGTTACAGGGCAACCCTGAAAGATTTACACTTTTATGGCTATAATTTTTTGTTGGTAGCTAGTCCCAATCTTGCAAGGTGCTCTATAGCCTCAACTCCCGCTGAAATGAGAATGGTAAATGTCAGATAAAATGTCAGTTGATGTCACTGAGCATGTTGGATCTTCCTTCCCTCTGCCTTCTGCCCCCTCTCCCCATGCTTTAGCCNAGGTGCCTTGTAGAATTCTACTGCAGTAAGTTACAGGGCAACCCTGAAAGATTTACACTTTTATGGCTATAATTTTTTGTTGGTAGCTAGTCCCAATCTTGCAAGGTGCTCTATAGCCTCAACTCCCGCTGAAATGAGAATGGTAAATGTCAGATAAAATGTCAGTTGATGTCACTGAGCATGTTGGATCTTCCTTCCCTCTGCCTTCTGCCCCCTCTCCCCATGCTTTAGCCGTGAAGATGTACGTTTCAAATGTATGACTGCAGTGTGAGTTTTGTTCTCATGCTTTTTCTTTGTCAAAGAACAATGGTCCAGTTTATCCTTTAATAGTTGTTACATTTT